>JAANYP010005937.1:0-246283 GCA_020465985.1 Centrapalus pauciflorus
CTACTTGCTTCTTTTGTGGCCGCATACGGAAATTGTGTTCAAGGGAAGATTAACGATCCTGCTCTATGGGACGAGGATTACGATCAGGTCGACCCTGATGACTTAGAGGAAATGGATCTTAAATGGCAACTGGCCATGGTGACCCAGAGGGTTAAGCGATTCATTAAGAGAACTGGGAGGAAGTTGCAGATGAATAACAAGGGGATAGGATTTGATAAGTCCAAAGTCAAATGCTACAACTGTCAAGGATTGGGACACTTCGCCAGGGAGTGTCAGCGACCGAAGGTAGAGACATACCAAGGACAGAGTCAGCATCAAGGATAGTACCAAAATCAGTCCCAACAACGATATCTTCCAAGTTCATCAACCGGTCAAGCCAACCTAGCGGGTCTTCTATCCAATGTCACTTCAGATAGACAGCTAGATGGTACCTATGACTGGAGTTCACATCCTGAGTCGAATGCTAGAGCCTTCATGGCTGAAGTCACAGAAACGGGGTGTGATGGGAACGAGCAGACTACACGGGACAGCAGTCCAATGTGGGTAGAGAAGGCGAATGATCAGACAGTGCTGGAGTTTGCTGCTCAGATGGCCAACGTGGAATCTGATAACTCTAAGGTTAGTCTCTCTAATTCTCTATTTCGTGATTTATGTGCTTTATGTGTTACTTCTAACGATAGGTTAAATCTAGTCTTAGACTCACATAAGACCATATCTGCTCAAAATGAGAACTTAAAAATAGAAAATGCTAGCCTAAACGATATCAAGCAAGATCTTAAAGAAAAGCTTAAGGCTGATGCTCAAGACGTAGTAGTTCTAAAAGACAAACTCAGTGAGCAGTGTGTTAGGATAGAGCTAATGTATGAGCACGTAGAAGCCTTGACCAAAAGTCTTAAGGACAAGGATATAGAGCTAGCTGAAACAAAGGTTAAGGTAGCAGAGGCAAATAGCAAGTTGGAGAAGTTTAGGAATTCGAGCCTGAACCTAGGGAAAGTGTTAGATGCCCAAAGACAGTCTAAGAAGCCATTAGGTCTAGGATTTCACGAAATTCCTCCACCTTTCAATGCGAACTATGTGCCTCAGCCTCAGGAGAAAACTGACAAATCAGTAGACTTAGAGGACCTACATGAACCAACACCAGAGCATATAGTGGAAATTACACCTAAGGTGGCTGACTCAACCGTCAAGGTTAAGAAAGTAAAGTTTGTGTCTTCCTCCAGTGAAACACCTGCAGGAAAACAGAAAATTGCTTGGGCTGATCAGGTCGATGAGCCAGACACTGAAGATGTACCAAAAGAAATAGACACCAGTGAGACACCTAAATCTAAGGGAACACACAAAAAATCCATAGATAAGATGTCTTGCTTTAGATGTCACGAGAAGGGGCATGTTGCTTCTCACTGTCCGCTTAGGAAAGCAGATGTTACCCCTAAGACAGTGAATCCAACACCTGTTAAGTCCTCAACCAGTGTGGCAAGCACCAGCAGTTCTCAAAATACCGAGAAAGCTGTGCAGGCCGCACCCAAACAAGTTGTGAAAAACACACCGGTTAAGGTTGGACCAAAGGAAGTGATTAGGACAAATTCACCGAATCGTGTCATTAATCAATCTAGGTCAGCACTACAAAAAGTCTATAGGAGCACAACACCTAGCAGGTCACACACTCCAGTTAGGTCTCACACTCCAGTTAGACAATATGCACCGGTAAGAGCTCAGGGATCACAGTCCGAAATGCCTTATAATAGGAATTATTCTAGAGCTCCACAACAAATGCCTACTCCAAGGCAAAGAGTGAACTTAAATCACTCGGCACCACAACAGAACACGGTTCAAAGGCCCAAGTCACCTGAAAGGCGAGATGGGTATTTGAAAGAGTTCAAGTATGTGGACGAGAATGATATTACCAAGTCAGTCATGGCTTGGGTTCCCCGTGATAACTAACCTCTTTTCTTTCATGTGCAGGAGATAACTACAGGTCCAAACAACAAGTGGTTCGTCGACAGTGGTTGCTCCAGGCACATGACGGGGGAAAGAAGTCTACTCACAGACTTCAAGGGAAGTAATAGGGGATTCGTATCATTCGCGGGTAACAAAGGTGGAAATATCACAACAGGGTACCGGAGTGGTCACTATTGGACAATACGTTTGGACCAAGTTTAAGCAATGCACGTTGATAAACTGGTTCAGCATCTACATTAAAGTGGTACGCAAATCTGTGATAAAGAAGAACTCGTGTTATTGACTGACACAGCGTTAGTGCTAAAGCCGGGATTCAAATTCCGGAAGAATGGTATTGATGTGCGGGCGACAAGGAAGAACGACTTTGTACATGTTGGATATGAACAAGCGCGGAGAGTTCCGTGGACGCAATTTGATTCTATGAAGCCAAAGCTTCGGAGACGGAATCGGTACGAGGTGGCACAGACGCGATTGTCTCACATGCACCTCAAGGAAAAGATGAATTACATAACAAGAGGACTGGTGGCAAGGGTGTGCCATTGAGACTTTAGTGTCGAGGACAAGTGTCACCATGTGCCTTAAATTCAAAACAACATAAAAAGACACACAAGTCCAAGAAGCAGAATTCAATCGCCTCAACATTCGATTTGTTGCATATGGACCTTTTCGGCCCTATCAACAAAAGGAGTATAGGAGGTAGTTGGTTTTGCTTAGTTATCACTGACGATTACTCACGTTTTTCTTGGGTTTTCTTTATAGGTACAAAGGACGAGACGACTTCAAAGCTCATCGGGTTCTTAGACCAAGTGGAGAACTCATACGGAAAAAGGGTTAAAGATATTCGTAGTGATAATGGGACTGAATTTAAAAACTCTGTAATTGGTGTATATTGCCTATCAAAGGGCATAGTGCATCAATTCAGTGCACCATATGAACCTCAACAAAATGGAGTGGCCGAACGTAAAAATAGAACATTGATTGAGGCTGCAAGGGCTATGCTTTCGGATTCAAAGCTTCCTACCATGTTTTGGGGGGAGGCAGTGAATACCGCGTGCCATATTTTAAATAGAGTCCTTACAGTCAAATCATTGAACAAAACATGCTATGAAATTTTGAATAAACGGCCACCCAACTTAACTGGATTCGAACCGTTTGGGGTACCATGCACTCTCTTACGAACAAAACATCAACCGAAGTTTGGTGAAAAGGCTGACGAAGGATACTTCCTAGGTTATGTGCCGACCTCACCAATCAAACGAGTTTTTAATAAAACGAGTGGTACTGTGGAGATTGTGTATAATATTGAAGTCACAAGTTATACACATGAACTCCAAACTGATCCGGAATGGTTATTTGACTATGATAAATTGTTTGAGTCATTTAACATTCCTTTGGATGATACTGCAGGTACAATCGAAAAAGACATGGCGACGTTGCACCTGAATGACGATGGCCATATCTTTCCGAGGACCACGTTCGAATCTACATCCGAGCCTACTACGACTGTAGATGGGTCTCCAGAAGTTGCTGATCAAAAGGCACCTAACACTGAGAATCAGACTTAGGCATCAAGTTCCAACTCTGAGGAAAACGTCCATGAGGAGGAAAATGTAGAAGCTGAGCCTGTTCCCCCATTAGGTGAAATAGGATCTAACTTAGGAGATAATCTAAGGGTAGATGAGATAGAGACCTCTAGGATTAACAAGAACCATCCAATAGAAAGCATCATAGGAAATCCTAACGAGGGTGTGAGGACTCGGAGTAGTGTAAATAACAACACTGTGTTGTTGTCGATGATAAACGACTCCGAGGCATATCACACATGTCTATATTCTTGTTTCATATCGCAAGTAGAGCCTAAGAATGTGCAAATAGCACTTAAGGATAACTCCTGGGTTGAAGCGATGCAGGAAGAACTTTCGCAATTTAGAAAACTAGAAGTGTGGGAGTTAGTTCCATTACCTCGAGGGGAAATTGCCATAGGAACCAAATGGGTTTTTAAGTGCAAAAGGGACGATCGGGGTATAGTCACGCGCAACAAGGCTAGGTTAGTTGTAAAGGGTTTCAACCAAGAGGAGGGAATCGATTACAACGAAGTTTTTGCACTAGTAGCAAGGCTAGAAGCCATTAGGTTGTTTTTAGCTTTTGCCTCCTTCAAAGGATTTAAGGTATATCAGTTAGATGTTAAGAGTGCTTTCCTGTATGGGAAAGTGAAGGAGTTGGTGTACGTAGAACAACCGCCCGGATTTACAGATCCAAAATATCCTGATAGAGTATATCACTTAGATAAGGCTCTATATGGTTTGCATCAGGCACCTAGGGCGTGGTATGAGACTCTATCCAACCATCTGTTAGAAAATGGTTTTGAGAGGGGTAGGATAGATAGTACTCTCTTTGTTAAGAGAAAGGGAGATCACTTTATCTTGGTACAAGTGTACGTCGATGATATCATCTTTGGATCATCAGACGAACAGATGTGCAAAGATTTCGAGAAGGTGATGAAGTCTAAGTTCGAGATGAGTGCTATGGGAGAGTTGAATTTCTTTTTAGGGTTACAAGTTGACCAAAAGAAGGAAGGGATGTTTATCCATCAGACTAAGTATGTCTATGACATATTAGAACGATTTGGGATGGAAGGAACTAAGTTGACTGCCCATTTCAGCACGCCGATTCAAGTGAATCATAATCTCGGGCCGGGTACTGAAAGTGATACCGATGTGGATCCGACTTTATATCGGGCCATGATTGGGTCACTTATGTATTTAACTGCTTCAAGACCTGATATTATGTTTGCTGTTTGTATTTGTGCTAGGTTTCAAGCGAATCCGAAGGAGATGCATATGAAAGCTGTGAAGCGGATTCTACGATACCTCAAGTCGAAACCGAAGCTGGGACTTTGGTATCACGCGGAGGGAGATCTAGAGTTGGAGGCGTTCACTGATTCTGACTACGGAGGATGCAGCTTGACGCGCAAATCAACAACTGGAGGTTGTCAGTTCCTAGGAGGGAGACTGGTATCCTGGCAATGCAAAAAACAAACATCGGTAGCCGTGTCAACGTGCGAGGCCGAGTATGTTGCTGCTGGTAGTTGCTGCTCACAGGTTCTGTGGATACAACAACAATTGTGGGATTGCGGTTTGGCTTATACTCAAACTCCAATTAGGATAGACAATCAATCTATAATTGCTATAACAAATAATCCATTTAAACATAATAAAACAAAGCACATAGACATTAGGCATCATTTTATTCGTGATTGTGCTGAAAAGAACTTAATCAAACTGGTAAAAGTGGCAACAGAAGATAATAATGCAGATTTATTTACCAAAGCGTTTGATAAGTCACGGTTTGAGTATTTAATTCAACTGAATGGAATGCGCAACCCAGAGTAATTTGGCCTTAGTAGTAGTAGCTTATTTTCTGTTATAAGTCATAGTTTTTTCTTTCTTTACAGTAGTCTGCTAAATTAGGAAAGTTTCTATTTTTAGTAAATTTCTATTTTTAGTAAGTTTCTAAGTTAGTAGGTTAGCTTATTTATTGCCATTTCTTATGAAAAACAAAAGAAAAAAAGAGAGAAAATCATAAAAATACAAAAAAAGAGAATATCAGAAAAAAGAGTTAAGTCTTAGATACATAGGTTCAAAGTGACGAAAATTAGCACAGTCGTTACAAACTCTAAGTGTTTAGGCTTTCACACATAATGCAACTAAATTCTAAGTGTTATACTTTATTTAGTTTGATGTGTTGGTAGACATAATACATATAGGGAATCTCAAGGCTAATAAAATATTCTAGAAAAAGTCAAGAGTGTCACTAACTTAGATGTATGACCATTCGGTCTTAATTTTTATGTACAAGACATACAAACTTTGAGTCTAAATGAGGTATGCAAACTTTCTGGGGATGTATGACAACATCAAATACATCTGAAAATGGAAAGAATAGAAAAATCATACAAAATTGAGAGTCGAAAACATGCAACTCTGTTGTACGTAAGTACAGACCTGTTGTCTCTGTTTAGATTCGGGCTAGCAGATATGTCGCTTTGTTGTACGTCAGTACAGACCTGTCACTGCTGTCTGCTAACTTTAAAAATAAACCTTAAGTCGAACTAAGACACTTTGTTGTATGAAAATACAGACCTGTGTCCGATGTTTGTCTTTTAAAGAAAGTTTGCAAATACCAACAAGTTAGAATCTTTGTATGTGTGCCTTGATCATAAAAGTATGTCTATGTCTGAGTCACGTAAGATAATTTCCTGATAAATAAAAATGCGAAGGGATGTTCCGAAATGTAGAGTGTTTAAAGGGGTAAAATACCAACAATCGGATAAATAGGTATGTCACGACAAACAATCAAAGGAATCAAAAATTCCTAAGTGTGAAAGTTTAAGTACTGAAAGTAAGTATCAGACATCGCTATCTGATTGAACCTTTCTTAGACTATACTCATCAAAAATATTTTGTTTAGAGTTTAGCATAGGTTGTTAATTTTAATAATAAGTTTAGTGTAAGTCTCAGTTAAATTTTTAGTCAAGTTTAAAATTTTCTAGGTTTACTTATCTTATTTTTATTTTATTTTTTTACCTTAGTTTATTTTATTTTATTTTATTTTATTTTAGTTTAGGTAAAAGGTCAAAGATTACTGAGGGTGCATTCAAAGTTGGATAAAATAAACATTGCGTGAAATATCTGTGCTTAGGGTAAAAGAATTGGCATAGTTTATCTAGTTACACAATACCGTAGAAAAAGGTTGAAAAAGTTGAAGTTATCTCAAAAATTTTCAAAATTTTTCTAAGTGTTTGGTTTTTCGAGTTTAGGACAGACTCGATTAAGGAAGGCTTCGAATCTGTCAGTAGATTCGAGTCTATCCTTAGACTCGAAGGTTGTTAGTATATATAGGTCAACAGTGAAGTCATTTATTTCTTACTGTTCTCGAATCTACTTGCTCGAATCTATTGTGGCGATTTCGAATCTATTCTCGAATCTATCGTTTCTCTCCTAAACGACATTTTGTCGAGTTTAAAGCTAGTGTGTTCGATTCTACTCTTGCATCTAGGTATAATCAACTTGATTGTACAAGATTCATGTAGTTTTATACACCATTTTAGGCAAAATCATCGAATTTTGAAGGTTTAATGGTCAAAATAGGGTTTTTACAAAATTACCAAGTTTGGTCCGATAAACAATCAAATTAAAGGCATATATCTGTGATTAGTAACTAGTAGGACTAATGAAAGTAATTTTCTAAGTCCAAAAAGGTTAAAATCAAGAGATTTGGTCTTTGAATGAATACGGCTTTTCGAATCTGTTCATGGGGTTTTTCTCGAATCTGTCATTAGACTCGAGAAGACCAGGGACTTCGAATCTGTCATTAGACTCGAAAAGAGACTTATTCGAATCTGTTACATTCGAATCTGTTTCCTTCGAATCTGTACTTTATATACTTTAGTTAATTTAAATTTTATTAAACTTGTAGAAATTTAATTGTGTTAGATTTTGTACTTAAACAAGTACAAAATAAAACAGATTTAAATTTAAAACAAGTTTATTGATTTTTAATGAATCTAATACTTTTGTTTATTGTGCAGAAATGGCTGTTTGAGCGTTTGTGCCTAAGCACAATATGGTGCTTCATCCAGATCTGAATCTCCCTGAGGCGCAGGGATTCCGTCAAGTGCTTGATTTTCTCGTTGAATCTAGAATCGGATTTGCACTATCGCATAATGTGCAGCTTGTGTTACCATACATTCGTCAGTTTTACGATCATTTGCAGGTAGACTGCTCGGTCACACCGACAGTTCTACGCACTCGTATTGTAGGACAGCCGTTGGTATTCTCGGCAGATATGCTTCGTCAAGTGCTGCAGTTGGGCACTCAGGAAGAAGAAGCTGGTCCAATAGAGTTTCCTTTAAGCATAAGGCAAGCGGCATTTCAACGAATGGGATACAGTCTTGATGTGACGAAGGTGTCATACATGAAGAGTGGGTTGATCGGGCAGTGGAGGTTTCTAGCACATGTGTTTATGGTGTGCTTTGCTCCGAAGAAAGCAGGGTTCGACTATATAGTGGCGAAGATTCAGTCGGGGATTGTCGCGATGGTATATAATCGGCCTTATAGTTTTTCGGAGATGTTCTTCTCGGAATTTGTTCATCAGATAACCGCTCCCGAAAATCAACAGTTTTTGCTATATCCAAGGTTCATTATGATGTTGATCAGGCATTTCTTGCCGAATCTGCCGCCGTCAAATGACTTTCTGAGCGTTGCTATTATGGACAAAAGGATTTTCGCTGACTGCTCCTCACATAGAGGAAGGTTAGCTGTTCCTGTTGAGCGTCCATTATTTGGAGCAATTTTGGATAGGGAGTTTCAAGCCCCGGATGATGCCAACTGGGAAGGGGTCGTTGAATTTCAACCGCAACAACAACCACAACAACGTCAACAACAACAGCAACCGCGTGCTCAAAGACGTCGACAAAGACCATCAGCGAGTCAAACTCAGGCATCAAGGCCTTCGACAAGTCAGCAACCAAATGTTCAAGAAGCCGGGCCCTCAATTGTTCAAGAAGCCGGGCCCTCAAATGTTCCGAGAGAAGCTGAACAGCTATGCCAGACGCTTAATGAAATCTGGGAGGCAGGGCCTCATGCAAACGAAGATGTGGCTGCAGCACTAGTAGGTGAGTTGCTCAGTCCACCAGAAGGAGAGGAAGATGTATTAAGATACATTGAAGAATATGTGCCCGAACAGGCCGATAAAGCTATGTCATCTTCAGAAACAGAATCGGAGGAAATGGAGGAGATAGAAGTTGAGGCTCCTGACTCAGTGGCTACAGAATCTAATGTTCAAATTGGAACATATGGATCAAGATTGGTGGTTAATGAAGAAGGATCGAGGAGAAGAGGAGTGAGGGAATCTGATGATTCAGATTTTGAAGAGGAGGAAGTTGCTCCCTTGGTGACTCGGCAAAGGGCCAAGCGTCACCGGTTTATGCAAGGGACTTCCTCAGCATCCGATACACAACAACCTCAACCTCAAACTCAAGAACCACAAGCCACCGCTCCACCATCACCACCACCTCAACATGAGCCATATATTCCATCTCCAATTCGCCCAACACCCATACAATCCATTCCATCTACTTCGACCACCTACGCTGACAACCAACGTTTTATGCAGCTGAAGGGACGTGTTGAGTTCCAGCATGTTCAAATCTTAAGCCTCACAAAGGCGATCGGCGAAATCCAGGCGCATAATGCAGATCTTGATAAGGACAATGCCGAATTGAAAAAGATAGTGGAGCAAGTTCAGGAAGAGAACGTTGAGTTGAAAACGTTTGTAGCAGATCAGGCCGAAGAGTTAAGGGTGATGCGCTCCCAAATCGAGCAGTTAATGAAAAATATACAGGCTCAGGGGGAGACATCGTGCGAAGATCCGAATGTACAAAGGCCAAGAGATGAGGATGATGAAGATAATCAAGGCGATGATCCCAGCCCAAATAGACAGGATGAGCCAGTAGATTTTTCTGCTGCTCAGACTGCTCAATCTGAGGGGGAGCCTAGTCTAGGAGGAGAAGTAGGAGGAGCAGGAGGAGAAGCAGGTTCTTCAAAGACTTTAGATAGCGATATGATAGATGCGCTGAAAGATATTGAGGAAGAGCTTATGGAATTTGATTTTGAAGACGAAGTCGAAGAGTTGGAGGAAGGTGAATTCATTCCAGAGGAAGTCATTGACTGGAAATCGGATGATGAAGTGTTAGATGACGAGGACGATCATGTCAACGAGATCATAATAAATTCACAACCTGTCACGGAACTGTATGTGGGCCAAAATCATAATGTGATTGATATATACTACATCAAGGTAGCCTCAGTTGAAGACAAAGAACTTGAAGAGGCTGAGAAAGAACCATCTAGAGCTGAGTTGATAAATCTTTGGTTTAAGAAGGAAGAAAAGAAAGATCAGCTGAAGATGAAAAAGAAGATGAGAGTTCCGGGTGCCGGAAACTTCTCAGGAGGGATTATTAGCTGGTTCTTTGACAGAGAACTGCAGCTGTTCATTTTGAAAAGAAGAGATGGACTCCAATACTTGAGGCGAACACTGAAAGCGTTTAATTCACTGCCCAAGATTGAAGTTAAAGAATTAGCCTGGAAGGAGCTGATTAATATTGGAGATGATAAGTATGCAGAAGTGATTGAAAGAATTATAAGGAAAGAAGGGCGATCAGGCAAATTTGAGCGACTCAAGCCAAGGACCGGAAAGAGGGTCGAGGATAGATCAAGGATAGATCCTCATACTGGAAGGCCTTGGGCCAGAATGATTTATAAGCCAGTCAAATGCTTGAAGAGAGTGCCAATGAAATCGATGCCACAGAATATTTTGAGCAACATGAAATGGCGGTACCTCGAGATTGACACTGCTGAAGCCATCATGGAGGATCAAGACGAGAAGGTCATTTTGAAGGTATATGATCCACTGCATTTGATAAATCTATCAAAGGACGACCTGAAGAAGCTACATGATCAGCCTATCTTCTTTACTGAAGCATGGAGATCTGAAGCCAGGAAGTTCCAAAAGGTAGTTAAAGTTTGTATAGATGCTGGATTATATGCAGACAGTAGTATATATAGTTCTAGTACTTGAACTTGATGTAAATAATTAGAAGCAATCGTCAAGGGGGAGTCTGTTGGTACACCCTATGTGACGATAGCAGTCTAATCGATCTAACATTGTGGTTTAAGTAATATTCAACATTGTGGTTTAACGAGTGCTTGATATATGTGTTTATATATGTTTAATAGTAATTGATTGTATGTTTGAACTTGATGTAACATATTACAAGAAGTTCAAACATAAAGATCAAAGATTAATTCAAGCATAAACATAAGGTTCATATACAAGTTGGCTAGATTCGAATCATATAAGGGGTCACATTCGAATCTGTGATAGATTCGAATGTAGCCATAGATTCGAATGAAGACCAGATTCGAGAGTGTCTTGTGGACAGACTCGAATGGGCCTTGGGCCAGATTCAAGTTTGGCCCACAACAGACTCGAATCAGGGTCTATAATTAGGGATAGACTCGAGATATTATCAGACTTTTTGCAGAATTCGTGAGGGATTAAGCATAAAGCGATCTCGAGTTTATCATCTAGGTGAGTGCAGTTTCGGAGAGAATTAGCTCGTAGGATCGTTCTTGTGTCGTTCGTTCAGCGTCTAATAGTCTCCGTGTTTCGTAGTTGAGAGTTGTCCGTCTACCCGTTAACGAGGATTCCGCACTCGTTGACGGCTCCGCGTCTAGATAGATCTCGTATAGTAGTAGACCTTACAATGTCCCATCAACTAGCAACTTCAAACAAGACCTGGCTGAAGTTGAAGCCTTCAACATCTTAGAGAACTGCATTCCCACAATGATGTACAATGTATAAAATTTTATGGCTTACAGTTCTGATGAAAAAGTAAAAATGTTTGAATACATGCTTGTTGATTTAAAAGTTTCTGTTGAGAAGCACAATGTTTTATTGTCTGAAATCTCTAAGCTTAAAACTGATGTTGACATAAAAACTAGTAAACTTGACAGTTTCCATAAGTTGGAAACTAAACTTGATGAATTAAAACACATCATATCCATTTTACTAGAAGAAAAGAGAGAAACAGACATAAAACATGTAAAGCTTCAAAAGATTGTTGACTCTTGGTGCCAATCTGCACAAAAAGTCAGCCATTGTATCAGTCAACAAATCCCTGCACAAATCCAAGCCTATCTTGGAGGGGATCTTAACAAAGCAGCTTCATTTGTTGAGATAAATAATCTGAAAAATGACTTATCCACTCTTGGTGAGCTTCCCAGCACTTTCATCCAAAAAGTATATGGTAAGCTAGTCTCAACATACAGGTTTGTCAGGCCTCAAAATACTGAAAGCTTGTGTGAAAAAGCTCCAAAAGCTGATGATGGAATGCGTTCTCCATCAAATCAGCCTACTAAGTTCTCTGCTGGTTCACACAAGAAAAAGAAAGGAAAAGAAGCTCAAACTATAGCTGTGGACTCTAAATCTGTTAACAAAACAGGCGCTAGGTCTAAAGCTGATGGTAAGAGACCTGTCAATCCTTTTGATGCTGACCATTTTGAGAAAACGTTTTCAAAAGGTAAGCACCCTGCTTTCAACAAGGGTAAGTCTCATGTTGAAAGTAAATCTGCTGTGGTTTCAAATAAGTTTTTAAATCATAGTGGAAAATTGGTTATAAATGAAGGTAAGTCTTTGAAAACCAAAAGCAGTGATCATGTTGATAGACAACATCAATCACATCTCAGTAAGGGCAAAGGCAAAGCCATTGCTCAACCTGAGAAATTTGAGAATAAGTTTCCCAAACCTATGGAAGGTCAAAGGGCAATCAAACTTCCTGTGTTTGACATCTGTCCTCCCAATAAGAGGAAAGAAGATACAGGCAAAGCTGTTGCCATTGTGCCTTCCACCCAAACTGTTGATTCATCCAAAAATAGTAATAAGTTTGCTAAACCTGCTCACAGGATCAACAAAAATAATTCAGAATATGATTTTGAAAGTTCTTCTTCCAAAAAGGCTAAAAAGAGAAAATTCTATAAGTGTGGAAAGAAGACACATATGGCTAAGGACTGTCCTGAAACTGAGGACATGAGGCCTGTTGACTCTGCTAGTTCCATCATTGCAAAAACAAGCAGTGTTGGAAGTAACATAGTCAATGAGGATAGTATCCAAGCTGATATAATCCAAATTGGGAATATTAGTGTGGATATCACTGGTCCATCAACAAATGTTGATGAAGTAGGAGAACTCATCCCTTTGATGAGCTCCCATAAAAATAACTAATATTTTCCCATGACACTCTGCTGGAAAAACAACCATCCCAGGTTTGGTACTTGGACAGTGGTTGCTCAGGACATATGACAGGTTGTAAGGACCTGCTGAGTGATCTCAGGCCTGAAAAGGGGCCAAAAGTCACATTTGGTGACAATGTACAAGGATCCACAGAAGGATATGGAACTCTTCATGCTGGTGCTGCTGTATTCAACAAGGTAGCCTATGTGTCTGTGCTAAAACATAATCTTGTAAGCATAAGTCAACTGTGTGATGCTAGCTACAAGGTTAACTCTGATGAGCACCTTGGTTAAACATTGGATTCCCAAGGGAAAGTTGTGTTGTGTGCACAACGAAAGAAAGGTGTATAGGTTGTGGACATGAAATCTGCTGATCCCACAACTGAAACATGCTTTATCTCAAATAGCAATGAAGACCTGAACTGGTTATGGCACAAAAGGCTATCACACCTGAACTTCAAGAATATCAACAAACTCTATAAGAAAGAGTTGGTAATAGGTTTGCCTTCTATAACCTTTGTTAAGGATAAACTCTGCATAGCTTGTGAGAAAGGCAAGCAGAGAAAATCATCTTTTAAATCTAAGCACAATTTCTCTATTGATACTCCTCTCTTCTTAATCTACATGGACTTTTTTGGACCAGTCAGTGTCCCAAGTCTAGGAGGAAGAAGATACACTCTAGTAATGGTTGATGAGTTCTCCATATTTACATGGGTGATCTTTCTGAAGAGAAAAGGAGAGGCTGCTAGAGAAATCATTGGATTTGTCAAAAAGATGGAAATGCCGAACTCTGTTCAAGTAAAGCAGCTTAGAAGTGATCATGGTACTGAATTCAGAAACAGTACTCTTGAGTACTTGTGTGAAGAAAGACGAATCTCACAGAACTTTTCAGCAGTAAGAACTCCTCAACAAAATGGAGTTGCTGAAAGGAGAAACAGAACTCTCATTGAAGCTGCTAGAACCATGCTATGTGCATCAGATTTACCTTCATCATTCTGGGCTGAAGCTGTCAACACTGCCTGCTTCACCCAAAATAGATCCTTGGTGGTGAAAAGGTTCAACAAGACTCCTTATGAGTTAATCAAAGGGAGAAGGCTAAACATTAGCTAGTTCCATGTATTTGGATGTCCCTGCTTTATTCTGAATCAAAGGGACCAACTGGCAAAATTTGAACCCAAAGCTGATGAAGGTGTGTTTGTTGGATATTCTGCTATCTCCAAAGCCTACAGAGTATACAACAACAAAAGAAAGGTGATAGATGAATCTATCAATGTCACCTTTGAAGAGTCAAGGAGTGCTTCTACCAAAGCTATTCCAGAATCAGTTTCAGGAGAGTTCAACTTTAATGATCTTATGCATTCCATTCATGAAGAAAAGGACTCAAAAGCTTCCACTACATCTAGAGTGGAACCTGCTAATCATTATGGGCATGATGATGACTATCTCGATACACCCTGTGTGAATAAGTGTACTGACATAATTACAACATCGTGTCCTGAACAAATCAATGTTGATTTTTCTGGATACTCTGCTGATGTGTTCAACAATGGAGAGACATGCTCAACAAGTGAACAGACTCAAGATATCAGTGTGTCTGAAAATCTTGAGAGCTGCTCAACAGGACCTGTTGAAGATACAAATGACTTAGGAGAATCCTCATTGAAACAAGATCCTAAGTGGATCAGGTGTCACCCAAATGATCAAATAATTGGTGACATCAGCAAAGGGGTGCAAACAAGATGGGACAGCTTAGAAAACTTTTGTATGTTTTCTAGCTTTGTGTCCCTGATGGAGCATAAGAAAGTGGATGAAGCACTTAAAGATGCCAATTGCATCACTGCCATGCAAGAAGAGCTCAATCAGTTTGAGAGAAACAATGTATGGAAGCTGGTCCCTGCTCCTAAAGGAAAAACAATAATTGGCACCAAATGGATTTTCAGGAACAAGATGGATGAGCAAGGTCATGTTATTAGAAATAAGGCAAGACTGGTTGCTCAAGACTATAGACAGGATGAAGGTATTGACTATGATGAAACATTTGCTCCTGTGGCCAGGTTAGAGGCAATTCGTTTGTTTCTAGCCTACGCTTCTCATAAGAGCATGAAGGTATTTCAAATGGATGTGAATAGTGCATTTTTGAATGGGAAGCTGCAAGAAGAAGTCTATGTCAAGCAGCCTCCAGGTTTTGAAAATGAGCATCATCCACGTTTTGTCTATAAGGGTTGGATAAAACTCTCTATGGTCTAAAACAAGCCCCTAGAGCCTGGTATGACACTCTAACTGATTTTCTTATGAGCAATGGCTATTCCAGAGGTAAAGTGGATACCACATTGTTCATAAAGAATGTGAAGTTTGATATTATGCTTGTTCAAATTTATGTGGATGACATAATATTTGGTTTTACTAATGAGCAGTTATGCAAGAAATTTTCACTACTCATGAAATCTAAATATGAAATAAGTATGATGGGAGAACTTACTTTCTTTTTAGGATTACAGGTTAAACAAACCTCAAATGGAATTTTTATCAATCAAAGAAAGTATACTTTAGATCTCTTGAAAAAGTTTAAATTTGATCAAAGTTCTCCTATCAAAACCCCAATTGCAACCAATGTAAAGTTGGATGCAGATGCCAGTGGCAAAGCTGTTTCCATAACAGCTTACAGAGGTATGATTGGGAGCTTGCTATATCTAACTGCTAGTAGACCAGATATTATGTTTGCTACTTGTTTGTATGCTAGGTTTCAAGCTGACCCTAAAGAATCACATCTAGCTGCTGTAAAAAGAATCTTCAGATACCTAAGGGTACACCAGGTTTGGGTCTTTGGTATCCCAAAGACTCAAGTCTTGAGCTAACAGGATAGTCAGATTCTAATTTTGCAGGCTGCAGGCTAGATAGAAAAAGCACAACAGGTGGTTGTCAACTCCTTGGTGGTAAGTTGATAAGTTGGTGTAGCAAGAAGCAGAACTCAGCTAGTGACTAAAAAGGGCTCAAGTGGTCTGACAACCGTTTTGACATGGACAACCGTTCCGTTTTCCGTTAAAGAACTTTTCAAATCAATTGCCCAAACTTTTCTCTCTCATACCCACTCACATTCAAATCTTATAAATACCCCTCTACTGTTTCATCTTCATCTTCCTTACTGCTACCATAACTTCCAAAGAACCCTAAAATCAACTAAGTGTCCTGTGCTCATATCCTCACTATGGCTCACCAAAACAACCCTTTGCTCCCAGTATTTGTTGGTAAGGACGTCCAGAAACATCCTTCTGTTACCACAATGCTAACACTGAAACCTACAAACTACATAGCAAACCTAACCATTCCCAAAAACTATGTGGGGAAAGGTTATGAGAATATGGTGGAGTTTCTAAAGGTTCACCCTCTGCATTACGCCATGACTGCCACACCTTGGTGTCCTGTACCAGGAGATGGTATATGAGTTTTGGTATACCTGTGCCTACGACCTAACAACCAAAATCATTAGGGGAACCATTCTCAATGGGACTCAAACCATTGAGATCACTACTGGTCTTATCAGGGAAGTATGTCATGTTCCTGTGGCTGAAACTTATGATCAGCCACAGCCTGAAAATGATCAGATGGGAAATCTGTTACGTTTTGTGGTGTAGCAGAACCAAAGATTGGAGCCACCCTGTTCAGAAAGGATCTATCACCTACTTAAAGCTTCTTATTCGCCTCTGTGGTGATGTGCTTCAGCAGCAAAGTTGGTTCTTTTGACCAGCTTAGCCGTGATGAGATTCCAATAGTCCTACAGCTCGTAGATGGGACTACTATGAACATGGCCCGGTGGATTTTCATGAATTTGAGGAACCTAGTGAAGCAGAAACTCGTCCAGCTGCTGTTCGATATCCACAGTTTCTGATCCTCATCTTCAAGCATGTCTGTGGTGAGCATTTATATAACTCTCAGCCTATGTTACGTACTGCTGCTTTCCTAGTGATTGGGAATAGAGTTTCCTACACCCCTATACTCCCAAATGAGCCTCCTCTATCTACACCAATGAGGAGGTTGCTTGGTATGGTGGAAGGACCCTCTACTGTGAGGGTGGATCCAGTGACTGCTCCCTGAGGAAAATCCAAATCCAGGACCAAATTTGTTAAAAGGGCCCTGGAAACGACTCAAGCTGAGCCTGTCAGCAAGGGGGCAAAAACAGCTAAGTCCAAGCCTGCCCCATCAGCCTCTGTGGCTGAGGGGGAGCAGGCTTCTCACCCTGGTTCATATGTTGAACCTGAAGCCTTTGTGGCTGGTGCCTCTGTGGCACCTGAGACTATGGAACAGGCAACCCTCCTGTCTCTGACCCAGTCTCACCACAAGTCCAAACAGAACCCCTCATCATCTCTTCACAACATCAATCCTCCACCTCCTCACTCAAATCCTACAACAGACGCAAATCCTTAGCTAAAAAGAAACCAACAGACCCATCTATCCCCTCTGACCCCTCCCATTAGGGATCAGTTGAAAAAGAAGCAACCCCTGCTGCTTCTCCTATTTTGGGAGAAGGTTCAACACATTTGGAGCAGGCTTCACTCCAACAAGAGTCTACCCTGAGTCAGCCTAGGCCATCTAGTTCCTCCCAACAGGAGCCAGTTGTACATATGGAGACCACCACATCAACTATCCCAGCCTCCCAACAGGCTGAGGGTATTGAAAGACAGGAGTTCACTCCACTCCACACTGAGTCCACACAGTCTCCACTCCATACTTCTCCTACACAACCTGAGTCTGCACGAGGTGCCAAACCTGCTGGACTAGACCGTCCAGTAGATCAGCCTCCAACTTCTGCTCCTCATGATACAGCTGTTGTACACCTAACAGCTGCTGAAGGACCAACCTCCCAGGCTGATGAACCACAGTGAATAGACCATCCCTCTGGTGAGGCTGCACCTCAAATGCAAATTCCATCAGCAGGTTTCACCACTGCTGATGTTGAAATGCACATTCCATCTCCCCATGATGAGGCACCTCTACACCAAGGTGCTGCTGAGGGAACCACCCCAGACTTTGATGAAGGTGCTACAACACAAGCAGCATCTGAAAGGCCACAATCTTCTACCCCTTCTCCTGATTAAGCAGCTACAGCCACCACTGAGGGATCCATTGACCCTTCCAAGCTGGGCCATATTACTTTTGCCCAGGTTATGGAACTTCTGTCAAAAGTAACCCTTCCCTCTTCATCCCATCCTCAAACACCTTCCTCATCCTCATCCCATTCTCATTCCTCACCATCTAAACAATCCAAACAGTCCACCCACACTCCTCCATCCCCTAAAGATCTTCCTTTGAACGATCAGCTTTCTTTGCTGACCAACAAAGTTGGCTCTTTGGAAAATTCCATGACTTCCCTACCCTCAATATTCTCAGACTCCGTGTCTGCATAGCACAAGGGATTCTTTGATCTGTTCAAGAATTCCTTTGCAACCACTCCTCAAGCTGATCAGTCCTCACAGCTGCTTGCACTCACTGCACAACTGCAAAACATCTCCACTACTCTCTCCTCTATCCTTTCAAATCAACAGGACTATGTGTCCTCCATGACAGCCATATCCCAACAGCTGTCCACTCTCCTCACCACTTGCATTACTACCCTTCCTACTACATTGGCCAGCTTAAACTCTCTCATTGTCTCTCTGTCATCTCTGTCAAATTCTGTGTCAGCAAACCTTGACGATGTGCAAGACTCTCTTGAGTTACATCTTGCACAGCTTCAAATCTTGCTGTTCACAACTTCTGAAAGAGAAAATCTCACTAAGTTGTCCTCCATTGCTGATTCTCAATCCTCCTCTCTTCAGACCTGCCTTACCCAGCTTGCAGAGGTTAAGGACAATCTGGCTTTCTTAGTGCATAGCCTGGTTGGTCCCAAGCCTGCTGCCAAAACTACTGCTAAGCCTGCTGAATTTGTTTCTCCAGGCAGACCAATTGTTGAACGTTCTGATCCATCTCCTTCAAAGGGGGAGAAGTTGTCTGCCTCAAAGACTAAGTCTAAGGGGGAGAAAACCTCTTCTCCTTCTAAGGAGAAATCAACATCTGTTGGTCAAGCAGCAGGTGCATCACAAACAGGTCCAGCTGTAGATGTCTCCCATCACACTGAAGCTGCTCAGCCTAGTCAGGCTGGATCTCCAAACCCTGCACAAACTAAGGGGGAGGAATCCATTCCTGGGAACAGGTCCAGCAGAAGGAGGCATCTGATTCTGGAAGAAGAAGAAGAAGAGGAAGAGGTTTTCGAAGCTGTTCAAACTGTAACAGCTAAAGGAAAAAGGAAAGCAGTTGTAGACCCTGATCACCAAAGAGCAGCGCAGCTAAAGTTTGACAAGGCAAGGGCTAAGGAAATGGGTATTCCTGTGGAGAAATACTATGAGTACAGAGATGAACAGCTCCAAGCCCTGGAAATACTAAGAAAGGAAGAAGCCTCAGCCAAAGATGCCAGATCCTTTGCATTCAAAGAGGCAAGCAAAATTAAAATGCCTTCTTTGGATGTGCAAAGAAAACTGCTTGAAGCTGCTAAGGAGTCAGCGGTTGAAAAGGAAGGTGGTAAGGAACAGGGTGCTCAGGTCTCTGTGACCAAGTCCAAGCAAGTATCCTCTGCAAGAGCCCAGATTCACTTTGACAATTGGCAAGGAAAAAGTTCTTTGATGTTGCTGACAGAAGACTTGCCAAGGAATCAATTGTCAAAGCTGTTCCCATCTCAAGAATAGGCAAACAGTGGAAGCTACAGATAACCAGAATCTGTGGATGCATCATTAACTTGAAGACTATGGGCTTGTATATAGGAAGACTCCTATTCTGTGTGATAATACAAGTGCCATAGCTATCTCCAACAATCCAGTGTTTCATTAAAGAACAAAGCATATAGAAGTCAGACACCACTTTATCAAAGATCACATCCAGAAAGGTAATGTGGAGGTAAGTTTTATTTCCATAGTTGAACAACTTGCAGACATTTTCACCAAGCCTCTTGATGAAAACAGGTTTAATTACCTTGTAAGCAAGCTGGGCATGCTAAATAAAAGTGACTAAGCGACATTGATGCTCTAAGAAATCGCATGTTTCAAACTGTTCAAATTTCTCAGAACAGCTTATACAGAGCTGGCTCTGCGTGTTATATACATAGCCAAATTCTGAAAACCTGGACAACTTGGACGTATAACAGGCTTGTCAAAATAAGTTTTAACTTCAAACCTATTCTGTTGAACAAACCTCCAACCTGCTCACTCTCTCAATCTATCATACAAGACATTGTCTTGTAACCTGATCAGCTATTGAACAGAAACCTGTTCTCATCTAGTTGCACAGGTTGAATGAACAGCTTGAAGAATGAACAACTTGTGATGAAACCTGCTCATCTCAGGTTTGAACAACAGCTTAGAACATCAGTTTTAATTACATTTCTTCATAATTAAGTTACTTAATTTATGTATTTATTTAACTTAATTACCTGCGGATAATGTTTGTTCACGTATGTTAGTAGTTAAAAAGGTTCAAGTGGTTTGACAACCATTCTGACATGGAAAATCGTTCAGTTTTCAGTTAAAGAACATTTCAAATCAACTGCCCAATCCTTTCTCTCTCCTAATCACTCACATTCAAATCCTATAAATACTTCCTCTCACTGTTTCATCATCATCTTCTTCTCTACTGCTTCCATAACTATATGAAAAACCCTAAAATGACTAAGTGTCTAGCATCCTTCTTTCCACTACTCTCAAATGGCTCATTAAAACAACCCCCTGGTTCCAGTTTTCGTTGGTGATGATGTTGAAAAACATCCCTCAGTTACGACGATGCTTACTCTGAAACCCACTAACTATATAGCCAACCTAACCATTCCTAAAAACTACGTGGGGAAGGGTTATGAAAGCATGTTGGAGTTTCTGCAAGTTCACCCCCTGCATTATGCAATGACTGCCTCTCTTGGTGTCCTGTACCAGAAGATGGTGTATGAGTTTTGGTACACCTGTGCTTATGATCCATCAACCAAAACCATTAGGGTAACCATCCTCAATGGGACTCAGACCATTGAGATAACTACTACTCTTCTCAGGGAAGTCCTTCATCTTCCTGTTGCTGAAACATATGACAAACCACAACGTGAGAATGATCAGATGGGCAATCTGCTACGCTTTTTTGGTGTAGCAGAACCCAGAGTTGGAGCCACACTATTCAGAAGGGATTTATCACCTACCTACAGCTTCTTATTTGCCTTAGTGGTGATGTGCTTTAGCAGCAAGGTTGGTTCATTTGACCAGCTTAGCAGAGATGAGATCCCTATAGTCCTACAGTTTGTGGATGGGACTACACTAAACATGGCTCGTTGGATTTTCATGAATTTGAGGAACTTGGCACATCAAGAAACTCGACCTGCTGCTATCAGATACCCAAGATTTCTGAGCCTCATCTTCAAACATGTTTGTGGTGAGCATCTATACAACTCTCAACCCCTGTTAACTACTATTGCATTCCTAGTCATTGGAATAGAGTCTTTTATACTCCAATTCTTCCCAATGAACCTCCTCTCTCTACACCAATGAGAAGGTTACTTGGTTTGGTGGAAGGACCCTCTACTGTGAGTGTGGATCCAGTGGCTGCTCCCAAGAGAAAATCCAAATCCAGGCCCAAGGTGATCAAAAGGGGCCTGGAATCGATTGGAGCTGAGCCTGTCCTCAAGAAGGCTAAAACTATTAAGTCTAAGTCTGCCCCATCAGGCTCAGTGGCTGAGGGGGAGCAGACTTCTCACCCTGGTTCATTTGTTGAACCTGAAGCCTCTGTGGCTGGTGCCTCTGTGGCACCTGGGACAATGGAACAGGTTAACCCCCTGTTTCTGACCTAGTCTCACCCCCAGTCCAAACACAAATTCCTACTGCTTCTCCTTGTTAGGCACCAAAAGGCCTCAGTCAAACCTGTTCTACATCTGAGGGGGAGATTTATAATCAAACCTGTTGATGCATTTGAAGGTTGAATTTAAGGCCTGTTATATGTTGCATGTGTTGCAACTAAGACAGTTTGTCCAAGCTGCTCTGTCTGCTGAACAGGCTGGACATAAACTGTCTACGCTGCTCTACACTGGTGAGCAGCTTGGGCAATTTTAAAGTGTTCTGTTCTTTGTGAACAGAACCTGTTCTTTGTGAACAGGCTAAACACTTTATGGAATATGTTTCCAAGTCATCATGTATTGTTTTTGACTACAAGATCAGTTTACAAAGTCGAAGACAAAGTGGAAAACAGAACTGCTTAGCCTGCCCAAGCTGTTCTGTAACATGAAGACAAAAGGGTATTTGAAAAAGGGTGACAGACCTTTTTCTTATATCAAAATAGGCCTTTACAAGGAAGAAAGACGCAAAGTTGACATTCCTAAATTAGTTAAAGGCAATGCAACAGTAAACAAAGTAAAAAGACAAAAGTTCTGCACATGTAAAGGCAAGTCTGCTTTTCAGAAAAGTGCAGAAAAGGTTATGTTGTCTTTTCAACAAGACTTCTCCTTTTCATTCCGTCCAATGAAGATGTTTCTCTTAGATCCTCTGAATGAGTATAAAAGGAAGCTTCTAAGGACAGAAAGATGTGAAGAAAGCTAAGTGCTGAAACCAAGAGTGAACGTGCAAGTGTGCTTTTCATGCATGCAAGTCTGCTGTGTAATTCAGTATCTGTGTGTCTAAGCTGTTTTACATAAGCTGTTCCCTTAAAGTCTTGAAAAACCAGTGAGTGCTTCTTAGTGAGTGTATTCATTGTATACTAGTTTGAGTTTGTCTTAGACTAGTGAACATACTGTTGTATCTGTCATCTCAGCTTGAACTATTCCGCATTCAAGCTTGTTTGTAATTAACAAATTGTTGATAATACATACAAACATTGAGAAAATAGTGTGTAGTTTTTAAATTGCGCTGTATTCACCCCCCCCCCTTACAGCTTAAAAGCTATATACTGTTGGGAACCTCTCGGGACTACAACTGGTATCAGAGCAGTTTAGAGTGTGTGTCATTCTAGATCTCTCATTCTCCTAAAGTTTGCATGGACAACAGTGCTGCAAATTCTTCTTACTATGACAATGGCTTTATGGGCAAACCTCCATTAAATTTAATCATCAAAACTTTCTGGTTGGAAGTGCACAATGATGCTCTATATTAGAGATTCTGGAGTCAACTGCCCGAGATAGTGAAATAGGGTCCCTATGTGCCAACCTCTGTTACTACCATAACTCCAGCGGTTGAAGGAGCTGCTCCTGAAATCAGGACCTTTGAGAAAGCTAAAGCTCAATGGTCTGATGAAGACAAGAGACTGGTGGCTCTGGATGCAAAGGCCAGAAACAATCTGGTCATTTCTCTTCCTGATGATGTGTTCAAACAGGTTGAGAAAATGAAGACAGCAAAAGAAATGTGGGATACTTTGTGTACCGTCTATGATGGACCCACAATCACACTGGACAACAGGATCAACAATCTTGTTAGACAGTATGAACTCTTCTTTGCTAAACCAAAGGAGACTCTCACTGAAACCTACACCAGGTTTACTGCTCTAGTGAATGATCTCAAGGCTGTTGGGATCACTAAGGATAGTCTTACCCTGGTGAATAAATTTCTGGACATTCTACCTGAAGAGTGGAATTACTTCTCAACAATTCTAAGGAACTCAGGTACTATCAGAAGTATGGATCTGGTCAACTTGTATGGATCCTTACTGAATGATGAACAGTCAAGGCAACAAAAGAGAAATGCCTTGGAAATGTCCAAAAGAGGGCAACCTTTGTGGCTAATGTGAGACAGCCTGTAAATCAGGTGAGTGATGTGTTCACTCAACCTGATCAACAGGATGATGACAAGGAGGAAGTGTCAGATGAAGAAGATACTGCAGATCTTGCTGAACAAGATGATGAGCAAATGATAGCTATGCTTGTCAAAAGGTTCAACAAGAAAAGGTTTGGAAGAAACATGCTGCAAGGAAGTTCAGGTGCTGGCAAAAAGAAAGCATTTGATAAATCCAAAGCTGAGTGCTTCAAATGTGGCAAAACTGGCCATATAGCTGCTGACTGTGTGTCAAAAGCTGTTGGTCAGTCATCCAAACCATACAAGACAAACAAGGATGATGGTTATAGTGTTAAGTACCTTATGGCCATGGCTAAGCTGAGGAAGTTGGAAAACTCAGTGGGTTCCAACCGCCAAAAGGGACTCATGGCAGAGACTTGTGATTGGGAGGAATCTGATTCATCATCTGATGAAGAAGATAATCAATGTCTGATGGCCAACACTGATGTCCTATCAACAAGCAGTTTCAAACAAGATATGGCTGAAGCTGAAGCCTTCAGCAGCTTAGAGAACTGGAATCCTACTATGATGTATAAGGTACAAAATTTTATGGCTTACAGTTCCGAAGAAAAAGTTAAAGTGTTTGAATATATGCTTGTTGATCTAAAAGCTGCTGTTGAGAAGCATGATGCTTTACTATCTGAAATCTCTAAACTTAAAACTGATCTTAAAACTAAATCCGGTAAACTGGACAGTTTCCATAAGTTGGAAACTGAGCTTGATGAATTAAAACACATCAACTCTATTTTACTGGAAGAAAAGAGAGAAACAGATATAAAGCATGCTAAGCTTCAAAAGATAGTTGACTCTTGGTGCCAATCTGCACAAAAAGTCAGCCATTGTATAAGTCAACAGATCCCTGCACAAATCCAAGCCTATCTTGGAGGGGATCTTGACACAGCAGCTTCTATTGTTGAGATCAATAATCTGAAAGAAGATTTATCCACTCTTGGTGAACTTCCAAACACATTCATTCAAAATGTGAATGGTAAACTAATCTCAACAAATAGGTTTGTCAGGTCTCAAAACACTGACAGCTTGTGTGAATTTAGCTCAAAAGCTGATGTTGGAATTTGTTCTCCATCAAGTCAGTCTGCTAAGTGCTCTGCTGGTTCACACAAGCAAAAGAAAGGAAAACATGTCCAAACTGAAGTTGTGGATACTAAACCTGTTGATAAAACAGGTTTTGAGTCCAAAGCTGATGGTAAAAAGCATGTTAATCCTTTTGATGCTAAACACTTTGAAAACAAGTTCTCAAAAGGTAAGCAGCCTGTTTCCAACAAGGGTAAATCTCATGTTGAAAACAAAACTGCTGTGATTTCAAATAAGTTTTCAAATCATAGTGGTAAACTGGTTTTAAATAAAAATAAGCTTCTCAAAACCAGACACAGTGAGTATGCTGATAGGCAGCATAAATCACAATATAGTAGGGGCAAAGGCAAAGCCATTTCTCAAACTGAGATAATTGGGAATAAGTTTTCCAAACCTGTGGAAGCTCAAAAGCCAATCAAGCTCCCTGTCTTTGACATCTGTCCTCCTAAAAAGAGGTAAGAAGAGACAGCCAAAGCTGTGGCTATTGAACTCTCCACCCAAGCTGTTGATTCATCAAAAAGTAATAAAATTGCTAAACCTGCTGATAGAATCAACAAAATTAGCTCAGAATGTGTTTCTGATAGATCTTCTTCCAAAAATCCTAAAAAGAGAAAATGTTACAAATGTGGAAAGAAGACACATCTGGCCAAGGATTGTCCTGAATCTGAGGACATGAGGCCTGTTGACTCTGTTGTTTCCATCACAGCTGTCACAAGCAGTGTTGGAAATGTCACAGTCATTGAGAGTGGTATTCAAGCTGATACCATTCAAATAGGGAATATTAGTGTGGATATTTCAAGTCCATTAACAAATGTTGATGAAGTAGGAGAACTCATCTCTGTGATGAGTTCCCCTAAAAATGACTAATAATTCTCTTATCACTCTGTAGGAAAAACAACCTTCCCAGGTTTGGTACTTGGACAGTGGCTGCTCAGGGCACATGACAGGTTGTAAAGAATTGCTGAGTGAACTCAGGCCTGAAAAAGGGCCAAAAGTCACCTTTGGTGACAATGTACAGGGATCCACTGAGGGATATGGAACTCTTAAAGCTGGTGCTGCAGTGTTCAAAAGAGTAGCCTATGTGGTTGGGCTAAAACATAACCTTGTTAGCATAAGTCAACTGTGTGATGCTGGCTACAAGGTTAACTTTGATGAGCAACTGGGTTACATATTGGATCCCCAAGGCAAAGTTGTGCTATGTGCTCAACGAAAGAAAGGTGTATATGTTGTGGATATGCATTCTGCTGACCCCACAACTGAAACCTGTTTTCTCACAAGAACAAATGCTGATCTAAACTGGCTATGGCACAGAAGACTGTCACATCTGAACTTCAAGAACATCAACAAACTCTGTAAGAAAGAGTTGGTGACAGGTTTGCCTTCTATGACTTTTGCTAAGGATAGATTATGCACAGCTTGTGAGAAAGGCAAGCAGAGGAAAACATCTTTTAAATCCAAACATAATCTCTCTATTGATACTCCACTCTTCTTAATCCATATGGACTTGTTTGGACCTGTTAATGTCCCAAGTCTAGGAGGAAGAAGATACACTCTAGTAATGGTTGATGAGTTCTCCAGATACACATGGGTGATCTTTCTAAAGAGTAAAGGAGAGGCTGCTAGAGAGATTATTGGATTTGTCAAAAAGATGGAAATGCTGAACTCTGCCCAAGTAAAGCAGTTTAGAATTGATCATGGTACTGAGTTCAGAAACAGTACTCTTGAAGACTTCTGTGAAGAGAAAGGAATCACTCAAAACTTTTCAGCTGTAAGAACTCCTCAACAAAATGGAGTTGCTGAAAGGAGAAATCGAACTCTCATTGAAGCTGCCAGAACCATGTTGTGTGCATCAGGTTTACCTTCATCATTTTGGGCTGAAGCTGTTAACACTGCCTGCTTCACCCAAAACAGATCCTTAGTGGTAAAAAGATTCAACAAGACTCCCTATGAGCTACTCAAAGGGAGGAAGCCAAATGTCAGTTATTTCCATGTGTTTGGATGTCCCTGTTTCATTCTGAATCAAAGGGACCAGCTGTCAAAGTTTGAACCTAAAGCTGATGAAGGTGTGTTTGTTGGCTACTCTGCTATCTCCAAAGCCTACAGAATATACAACAACAAAAAAAAGGTGATAGATGAATCTATCAATGTCACCTTTGAAGAGTCCAAGAATGCTTCCACCAAAGCTGTTCCTGAATTAGTTTCAGGAGAACTTAACTTTGATGATCTGATGCATTCAAATAATGAAGAGGACTCAAAAGCTTCCACTACACCCAGTGTGGAACCTGTTAATCATGATGGACATGATGATGATTATGTCAATACATCCTGTGTGAATAAATGTACTGACTTAATTACAACTGCATGTCCAGAACCTATCAATGCTGATTTTCCCAGTTCCTCTGCTGATATGTTCAACAGTGGTCAGACATGTTCAACAAGTGAACAGGCTCAAGACAACAGTGTGTCTGAAAATCTTGAGAGCTGTTCAACAGGACCTGCTGAAGATGTTAACAACTCAGGTGAATCATCATTGAAAAATGATCCTAAGTGGATCAGGTGTCACCCCAATGATCAAATAATTGGTGACATCAACAAAGGGATACAAACACGGTGGGACAGCTTAGGGAATTTTTGTATGTTCTCTAGCTTTGTTTCACTGATGGAGCCAAAGAAGGTTGATGAAGCACTAAAAGATGCCAATTGGATCACTGCCATGCAAGAAGAGCTCAATCAGTTTGAGAGAAACAATGTATGGAAGCTGGTCCCTGCTCCTAAAGGAAAAACAATAATTGGCACCAAATGGATTTTCAGGAACAAGATGGATGAGCAAGGTCATGTTATTAGAAATAAGGCAAGACTGGTTGCTCAAGACTATAGACAGGATGAAGGTATTGACTATGATGAAACATTTGCTCCTGTGGCCAGGCTAGAAGCAATTCGTTTGTATCTAGCCTACGCTGCTCATAAGAGCATTAAGGTATTTCAAATTGATGTGAAGAGTGCATTTTTGAATGGGAAGCTGCAAGAAGAAGTTTATGTCCAGCAGCCTCCAGGTTTTGAAAATGAACAACATGCAGGTTTTGTCTATAAGTTGGACAAAGCTCTCTATGGTCTGAAACAAGCCCCTAGAGCCTGGTATGACACTCTTACTGAGTTCCTTATGAGCAATGGGTATTCCAGAGGTAAAGTGGATACTACACTATTCATAAAGAAAGTGAAATCTGACATTATGCTTGTTCAAATTTATGTGGATGATATAATATTTGGTTCTACAAATGAGCAGTTGTGCAAGAATTTTTCATTACTCATGAAATCCAAGTATGAAATGAGTATGATGGGAGAACTTACTTTCTTTTTAGGATTACAGGTTAAACAAACCTCAACTGGAATTTTTATAAATCAAAGAAAGTACACTTTAGATCTATTGAAAAAGTTCAAATTTGATCAAAGTTCTCCTATTAAAACCCCAATGGCAACTAATGTAAAATTGGATGCTGATGCCAGTGGCAAAGCTGTTTCAGTAACAGCTTACAGAGGCATGATTGGGAGCTTGCTATACTTAACTGCTAGTAGACCTGATATTATGTTTGCTACCTGTTTGTGTGCTAGGTTCCAAGCTGATCCAAAGGAATCTCATCTAGCTGCTGTTAAAAGAATCTTCAGATACCTAAAGGGTACACCAGGTTTGGGTCTTTGGTATCCCAAAGACTCAAGCCTTGAACTAACAGGTTATTCAGATTCTGATTTTGCAGGCTGCAGGCTAGACAGGAAAAGCACAACAGGTGGATGTCAACTCCTTGGTGGAAAGTTGATCAGTTGGAGTAGCAAGAAGCAGAACTCAGTGTCCACTTCTACTGCTGAAGCTGAGTACATTGCTGCTGGAAGCTGCTGTGGGCAGATTCTGTGGATGCAGCATCAGCTTGAAGATTATGGCCTTGTGTATAGGAAAACTCCTATTCTGTGTGATAATACAAGTGCCATAGCCATCTCCAACAATCCAGTATTTCATTCAAGAACAAAGCATATTGAAGTCAGACATCACTTCATCAGGGATCACATTCAGAAAGGTAATGTGGAGGTAAGTTTTATTTCCACAAATGAACAGCTTGCAGACATTTTCACCAAACCTCTGGATGAAACAAGGTTTAATTACCTTGTCAGCAAGCTGGGCATGTTAAACAAGAGTGACTAAGTGTTTCTCAAAGGTCTAAAAATCTGTATGTTGCACACTGCTCAAGTTTTTCAGAACAGCTTAGACAGAACAGGTTATACATGTTCTGTACTTAGTCATTTGTCTGAAAAACTTGAACAGCTTGAGCATACAACAGGCTGAACAAAATCAGTTTATTCGTCCAGCCTGCTCTGGTGGTTCAATCCTCAACCTGTTCATTCCTTCACACTGTCTTACAAGTTTTACTTGTAACCTGTTCTCCTATTGAACACAACCTGCTCTTACAAAGGAGAGCAGGCTGGAGGAACAGCTTGAAAAATGAACAGCTTGAAGATTGAACAGCTTGTGATGGCTTTGGTCATCACAGGGTTGACCAACAGCTTAGACCAAAAAATTCTAATTACCTTTCTTCACGATTAAGTTACTTAATTAATGTTTTATTTAACTTAATTACTGCGGATAATGTGGATTACGTGTGTAAGTGATTAAAAAGAAATCAAGTGGTCTGACAAACGGTCTGACATGGACAACCGTTCCTTTTTCCGTTAACGACTTTTTCAAATCAAACCGCCCAAAATCTTCTCTCTCATACACACTCACATTCAAATCCTATAAATACCAAACTACTGTTTCATTTTCTTCATCACTTCCAGAAATCCTCAAGAACCCTAAAAATCGACTAAGTGTCCTTTGCTTCTTCAATCTCAAAAATTCCCAAATGGCTCACAGACCTAATCTCTTTCTTCCAGTGTTCGTTGGTGATGATGTTGTCAAACATTCATCAGTCACCACAATGCTGACCATCAAACCCACAAACTATGTAGCAAACCTCACTATTCCCAAAAACTATGTGGGAAAAGGCTACGATCAAATGGTGGAGTTTCTACAAGTTCATCCGTTGAACTATGCTATGACTGCAACTCCTGGTGTCCTGTACCAGGAGATGGTGTATGAGTTCTGGTACACCTGTTCTTACAACCCCAACACCACAGTCATCAAAGGGACTATTCTTAATGGGACTCAAACCATTGAGATAACTGCTGATCTTCTGAGGGAGGTTCTTCATCTGCCTGTTGCTGAGTCATATGATCTGCCTCAGCCTGAGAACGAGCAAATGGGAAATCTGCTATGCTTCTGTGGTGTAGCAGAACCCAAAATTGGAGCAACATTGTACAGGAAGGATTTGTCTCCTACCTACAGCTTTCTGTTTGCTTCGGTGATGATGAGCTTCAGCAGTAAAGTTGGTTCATTCGACCAACTCAGTAGAGATGAAGTGCCAATAGTCATACAGCTAGTGGATGGGACTACTCTTGACATGGCTAAGTGGATCTTTTCAAACCTGAGAAACCTGGTGCAGCAAGAGCCAAGACCAGCTGCTGTCCGTTATCCCAGGTTTCTGAGCCTCATTTTCAGCCATGTTTGTGGTGAGCAACTATACAACTCCCAGCCCTTACTTAAGTCTGCTGCATTCCCTGTTATAGGTAATAGAATTTTTCATACTCCTGTACTGCAAAATGAGCCTCCTCTATCCACACCAATGAGGAGGCTGTTAGGATTGGTGGAAGGACCCTCTGATGTGAGGGTGGATCCAGAAGCTGCTGCTCCCGCCAGAAAATCCAAAGCCAGGTCCAAGCTTGTTAAAAGGACCCTGGCAACTGAAGCTGGGCCTATGAAAAAGAAGGCCAAAACAGCTCAGACTCCTCACCCTGGTTCATCTGTTGAGCCTGAAGCCTTTGTGGCTGGTGCCTCTGTGGCACAAGAGACTATGGAACAGGCTAGCCCCACTGTTCCTGACCCAGTCTCACACCCTGTCCAAACAGATCCTCTCCCCTCTCCACAATCACCCACATCATCCATTCACTACCAACGCAAATCCCTAGCCAAAAAGAAACCAGCCCAACGAACCACCTCCTCTGTCCCCTCTCAACAGGGTTCACTTGAAAAAGAAGCAACCCCAGCTGCCTCTCCTATTTTGGGAGAAGGTTCAGCTCATTTGGAGCATGCTTCACTCCAATCTGAGTCAACCCAGAGTCAGCCTAGACCCTCTGGTTCCTCCCAACAGGAACCAGTTGTACAAATGGAGATACCCACATCAACTATCCCAGCCTCCCAACAGGCTGAGAATATTGAAAGACAGGAGTCCTCTCCACTCCATACTGTGTCCACACTGTCCCCCACTAAAATCTACTCACACCCTGAGTCTGCACGAGGTGCCCATGCTGCTGATATAGACCAGTTAGCAGCTCAGCCTCAAACTTCTGCTCCCCATGATACATCTGTTCTACACCAAACAGCTGCTGAGGGACCAACAACCCAAGCTGATGAACCTCAGGGATCACACCATCCCTCTGGTGAGGCTGCTCCCTCCATGCAAATTCCATCAGCAGGTTTCACCACTGCTGATGTTGAAATGTATATCCCATCTCCCAATGATGAGGTGTCTTTAGACCAAGGCACTGCAGAGGGAACCACCACTGGTCTTCATGAGGGTGTTGCAACACAAGCAGCATCTGAAAGGCCCCAACCATCATCCCCTTCTCCTACTGATGCAGCTACAGCCGCTGCTGAAGGACCCTTTGATCCCTCCAAACTGGGCCATCTTACTTTTGCCCAGGCTATGGAGCTTCTTTCCAAAGTCCCTCTTCCCTCTCCATCACATCCTCAAACACCAGCCTCATCATCTTCCTCTCCATCTACCCACTCAAAACAATCTACCCTTACACCTCCATCTCCCAAAGACCTGCCTTTGAAGGATCAGCTTTCTTTGCTGACCAGCAAAGTTGGTTCTTTGGAAAACACCATGCACTCTCTACCCTCCATCATATCAGACTCTGTGTCTGCACAGCTTCAGGGGTTCTTTGATTCGTTCAAGGCCTCTTTCCCTAGCACTCCACAACTTGATTCCTCTCCACAGCTGTTAGCACTCACTGCTCAGCTGCAAACTGTGTCCACCTCCCTCTCCTCTATTCTTTCCATTCAGCAGGACTCTGTGTCCTCAATGACAGCTATTTCCCAACAGCTGTCATCACTTCTCACTTCTTGCAACTCTACCCTTCCAGCCACTCTGGCTAGCTTACAAACTATACTTGGCTCCCTCTCTAACTCTGTGTCCTCAGATCTTGCTGATGTGCAAGATTCTCTAGAACTTCATCTTGCACAGCTACAAACTCTGCTGTTCACAGCGTCTGACAGGGAAAACATTGTTAAGCTCACATCCCTTGCTGATTCCCACTCCACTTCTCTTCAGACCTGTCTTTCACAGCTTACTGAGGTGAAGGATAACTTGGCTTACTTAGTGACTAGCCTTGTTGGTCCTAAACCTTCTACTAAACCTGCTGGCAAGCCTGCTGACTTTGTGTCTTCAGGCAGACCAGGTGTTGAAGTCGCTGCTTCATCTCCTTCGAAGGGGGAGAAGTCATCTGCCTCGAAGACTAAGTCTAAGGGGGAGAAAACTTCTTCTCCTAAGGAGATACCAGTGTCTGCAACTTACACTGGTCAGCCAGCAGATGTCTTTGAAACAGGTACAGCTGAAGGTGCCCCTCAAGCTGCTATGCCTACTCAGGCTGTCTCTCTAAACCCTGCTCAGTCTAAGGGGGAGGAAGTCATTCCTGAGGACAGGCCTAGCAGTAAAAGGAGGCACTTATTTCTAACTGAAGAAGAAGAAGAAGAAGAGGAAATTCCTGAGGCTGCTGTCACTACAGCAGCAGCTAAAGGAAAAGAAAAGGCAGCTGATGATCCCATACAGCAGAACAGGCAGAAATTCAATTTCACAAGGCCAGGGCTAAAGAGATGGGTCTTCCTATGCACAAGTACTTTGAGTTTAGAGAAGAACAGCTTCAAGCTCTGGAGGAATTTAGAAAAGAAGAAGAATCTGCTAAAGCTGCTAAATCCTTTGCACTCCAAGAAGCAAAGAAAATTAAAATGTCTACCTTGGAGGTGCAAAAGAAAATAATGGAAGCTGCTAGACAATCAGCAGGGGAGAAAGAGAAGGAAGTAGAGAAAGGTACTCAGGTCTCTGTGACCAAATCAACAGTACCCCATGCAAGAGCTCAATTCCATTTTGACAACTTGGCTAGGAAAAAGTTTCATGATGTTGCTGAAAGAAGGCTAGCCAAGGAAGCAATTGTCAAAGCTGTCCCTGTATCAAGGAAAGGCAGTCAGTGGAAGCTTAAAATAACAAGGATGGGTGCAACAGGCCCTGAATTGGAAACTTATGACCACACAGATGTAGCACAGATGGGATACAGGGAGTGGATTGAGCTGGCAGTTGCCCTGAGTGAATCAAAGTCTGAAACTGCTAAACAAACCAGGGCATATGTCAAGAAGTTGATGGAAAGAGTAAAGGATCTTGGCCTGATTTCTAAGGAAGTTAGTGAAGGTGTCTTTGTGACACATCCAAAAATAAAGGCCAGGAGGACAAGGAAGGACACAGAGATGGAGCTACTCCTTACACTGATCGAACAGGGCGACTATGCCATTGAAATGAATGGAGTTGATCATAGCCTGCCTAGTGGAATAGAGTTTGAGGATGGCAAGATTATTGAAGAACCTGAGCTGGGGGCATTTTTTGTAGATCCCCTAACTCAGAAGAAGTGCTTCCAAAGAGACTCAGAGCTATACAAAGTTGATCTGAGACAACTTGTCGCCTTCAGACTTGCAGTTTCATTTAGGCAGTCTAGCAAATGGAGAGCAGCCGTCTGGGATCAGCTCAGAGGCTTCTATGAAAGAGGAGAGCTCAATGATCCCAAGTTCATGTGCATCAGAAGTGAAGTTCAGGAACTTGAGGATACAAGAGAAGAAATGGAAAAGATGTTCAAGGATCCCCCTCCAGTGTAATGAAGTCCACCTGCCATCTGGGTAGGTGAAGAATGGAAGCTGTCCATCAGTTGGACAGGCTTACCATTATTTGCTCCCATCTAAAACAGTCCAATGTACATCAGTTGTACTTTATTTACATTTGTTGTAATTTCAGTTTACATTAGTTGTAATATACATCAGTACATTAGTTGTATTTTTGTAAGAACATGTGTTGTTCTAATGTAATCAAGAATCAGTGCATATATAAACTTATCTTTTACTTTACTGTAATGTTGTAATTTCAATTCAGCAAAATGTACTGTAAAAATATATAATGATTTTTGATAAGACCAGCTTAGACTGGTTATTGCAAATAGGGGGAGATTGTTAGGCACAAAAAGGCCTCAGTCAAACCTGTTCTATATCTGAGGGGGAGATTTATAATCAAACCTGTTGATGCATTTGAAGGTTGAATTTAAGGCCTGTTATATGCCTTATTAAAACCTGAAAATGATTTGCAATATCGGTCTAAAGCTGTTCTATATGTTGCATGTGTTGCAACTAAGACAGTTTGTCCAAGCTGCTCTGTCTACTGAACAGGCTGGACATAAACTGTCTACGCTGCTCTACACTGGTGAGCAGCTTGGCCAATTTTACAGTGTTCTGTTCTTTGTGAACAGAACCTGTTCTTTGTGAACAGGCTAAACACTTTATGGAATATGTTTCCAAGTCATCATGTATTGTTTTTGACTACAAGATCAGTTTACAAAGTCGAAGACAAAGTGGAAAACAGAACTGCTTAGCCTGCCCAAGCTGTTCTGTAACATGAAGACAAAAGGTTATTTGAAAAAGGGTGACAGACCTTTTTCTTATATCAAAATAGGCCTTTACAAGGAAGAAAGACGCAAAGTTGACATTCCTAAATTAGTTAAAGGCAATGCAACATTAGACAAAGTAAAAATACAAAAGTTCTGCACATGTGAAGACAAGTCTGCTTTTCAGAAAAGTGCAGAAAAGGTTATGTTGTCTTTTCAACAAGACTTCTCCTTTTCATTCCGTCCAATGAAGATGTTTCTCTTAGACCCTCTAAATGAGTATAAAAGGAAGCTTCTAAGGACAGAAAGACGGGTGAAGAAAGCTAAGTGTTGAAACCAAGAGTGAACGTGCAAGTGTGCTTTTCATGCATGCAAGTCTGCTGTGTAATTCAGTATCTGTGTGTCTAAGCTATTTTACATAAGCTGTTCCCTTAAAGTCTTGAAAACCCAGTGAGTGCTTCTTAGTGAGTGTATTCATTGTATACTAGTTTGAGTTTGTCTTAGACTAGTGAACATACTGTTGTATCTGTCATCTCAGCTTGAACTATTCCGCATTCAAGCTTGTTTGTAATTAACAAATTATTGATAATACATACAAACATTGAGAAAATAGTGTGTAGTTTTTAAATTGCTATATTCACCCCCCCTCTACAGCTTAAAGCTATATACTTTGGGAACCTCTCGGGACCTACACTCCTCAATCCTCCACAATGTGTCAATACTCAAGGAGAAAAATCTCTGGCTAGGAAGAAACCATCATCCCAAACCAGCCCCTCTGACCCCTCTCAACAGGAGTAAGTTAAAAAAGAAGCAACCCATGCTACTTATCCTATTTTGGGAGAAGGTTCAACACATTTGGAGCAGGCTTCACTCCAACAAGAGTCAACCCAGAGTTAGCCTAGACCCGCTGGTTCCTCCCAACAGGAACCAGTTGTACCAAAGGAGACTACCACATCCACTATCCCAGCCTCCCAACAGGCTGAGGATATTGAAAGACAGGAGTTCACTCCACTCCATACTGAGTCCACACAGTCTCCACCTCATACTTCTCTCACACCTACTGAGTCTACACGAGGTGGCAAAACTGCTGGAACAGACCATCCAGCAGATCAGCGTCAAACTTTTGCTCCTGGTGATGCAGCCATTATACACCCAACAGCTATTGAAGGACCCTCATCCCAAGCTGATGAACCTGAGGGAATGGACCATCCCTCTGGTGAGTCTGCTCCTTAAATGTGAATTCCATAATCAGGTTTCACCACTGATGATTTTGAAATGCACATCCCCTCTCCCCATGAAGAGGCGCCTGAAAACCAAGGTGGTACTGAGGGAACCACCCCAGGTCTTAATGAAGGTGCTACAACACAAGCATCATCTGAAAGGCCACCATCTCCTACCTCCTCTCCTCATGATGCATATTTAGCCACTGCTGAAGGTTCCCTTGACCCTTCCAAGCTGGGCCACCTCACTTATGCCCAGGCTATGGAATTACTCTCTAAAGTCTCCCTGCCTTCCTCCACAAATCCACAAACACCTGCCTCCTCACCATCACATTCACATTCTTCACCCTCAACCCAATCGAAAAAATTCACACTAACTCCTCCATCTCCCAAAGATCTTCCTTTGAAGGATCAACTCTCTTTGCTGACCAACAAAGTTGGTTCTTTAAAAACCTCCATGACCTCCCTCCCTTCTATCATATCAGACTCTGTTTCTGCTCAGCTTAAGGAGTTCTTTGATTCGTTCAAGACCTCCTTTCCAACACCTGCTCCTCAAACGCATCAATCCTCTTAGCTTCTTGCACTCACTGCACTGCTGCTGTTAGTACACTCTTGGTGACGATAGCAGTCTACGTTTTGTTAGCATTTTGTGTAACTCAAGTAACTTGGTATTGAATATTGAATAGTGTTTGATATATGTGATTATGTGTGTTTGATATTAGTTGTTTGTATGTTTGAACTTGATGTAATGTATTACAAGAAGATCAAACATAAAGTTCAAAGATAAATTCAAACATAAGTTAAAACATAAGTTCAAATATAAGTTTGATATGTGAAATTCAAATTTGAGGTAAATTCGAATTTGTCATGAGGACAAATTCGAATGGGCCTTGGGCCTGATTCGAATTTGCCCTAGACAAACTCGAATCTGTCAGTATAATTAAGGGTTAATTCGATTAATTATGAGACTTTTGCAGAATTTCAGAGCGATTAAGCAAAAGGGCGATCTCGAACTTGCAAGTTTCTAGAGAGTTGTTTCGGAGAGAATCATCGTGTAGGGGCGTTCGTAGTCGTTCGTCTAACACCGTGGTAGTCTCCGTGTTTTCGTGTGTGTGATCTTACCGTCAAGACGCTAACGAGGATTCCGCACTCGTTGGACGGTGTCGCGTCGAGATAGATCCGTAGAGTCAAGACCTTACAAGTGGTATCAGAGCATTTGGGGTGTTCTTCGTGTTCTTCGTGTTCATAAGCAACATCCTAGGTTTCTTGACGTTTTGGACAGATAATATCACGTTTTTGGAGGTTTTTCGAGTTTAACAAGTCAGATCTTGGAAAATACTTTGTTGTAGTTCAAGTTTTTGATCGAAATCAGTATCTTTACTCGTAAAAATATTGGTTTAATCTGAAAACTTGAAAGAAGTATTAGCCGTTTTTCGAACTTGCGGCGCTCGAGTTTATTAAGAGGGTATTAGGGTTTGCTCATTTTCGAGTTTGACAGAAAATACGCTCCTTTCGAGGTTCCTTACGGTTAGATTCGATTTTGGCCAATTCGAATTTGCTTGGCTTCGATTTTACTCTAAAATCGAATTGGAATTTCGAATTTACTTGAACCATTCGAATTTTTCATTAATTTTGAACTTAGTTGAATTTCAAACTTAATTTCGAATTTAGTTCCAAACCAGTTTAAAATTAGTTAAATTCGAATTTATTCAAATTCGAAAGAGTTAACTTAAATTAATTTCGAATTATATTAATTAAGTTTAAATTCAAAATATTTGAAACAATGACAAGTCTACAGAGGTTCATTGAGATGGATCACGAGGTCGGAAAAGCGAATTCACCACCTAAGCTGATGAAAATCGAGGATTATTACTGGTGGAAGGATAGGTTTGCCGACTTTGCGAGGTTTAATGATATACGGATGTGGATTTGTATAGACGAAGGATACATTCCACCTACTGCTTAAAATGAGGGACGACAAAAGGTTATGCCATATTCAAAGATGAAGGATGATGATAAAAAGTTGTATGAAGCCGAGAACCATGCATTTTCTATCATTAGAATGGCGTTACCTCAGGAGATCTTGCACACTTTCAGAAGACAGCAAAAGAGCTGTGGGATGCGTTAGAGAAATGGTGTGAAGGTAACCCGAGGGTCAGAAAGAATAGAATGGAAATGCTCAAGCAGCAGTTCGCGATCTTCAAAGCTTTGAAGAACGAAAAGCTGGATGAGACTATTACAAGATTCTACCACTTATTGACTGAGTTAGACAACCATGATGTAGAGTATAGTGAAACAAAGAAAATTAACAAAATCTTAGATGCTTTGCCAGCAAAATGGGAAATGTATGTGGCACTCATAAAGCATGATGAAGACAAATTCTATACTCTTACTCTAGACAGTGTTATAGGAACGCCGAGGGCATATCACTTTGAATTGCTTAAGAAGGAAAGGGATTACGACCAAGTACAGGATCCAGACATGTACTTTGGGAAGTCCAAATCTTTAGGGGCATCTGATGTGAAGACGGCTACAACATTCTTCTCGGGAGAGACATCGACACCGGTTGAATCAGAAGACTCAGTAAGTAGGGCTTTCTTAGGGTTTGCTAGACCAGAAGAAAAGCAGAATCAGGCTACACCTACATCTGCATCTCAAGGGTATTCAAAAATGCCAATGAGCGCAAAATCTGCCGAAGAACATCTGAATCTGTTGGCTTCCTTTGTGGCCACTTAAGACAATTGTGTTCAGGGCAAAATCAACGATCCTGCGCTTTGGGATGAGGATTACGATCAGGTAGATCTTGATGATCTAGAAGAGATGGATCTGCAATGGCAACTGGCCATGGTAACTCAGAGAGTTAATAGATTCATCAAGAGGACGGGTAGAAACCTCAAATTTAGTAACAATACGATTGGGTGTGATAAATCCAAGGTTAAGTCTTACAACTGTCAGGGGTTAGGACACTTCGCTAGAGAGAGTCAGAGACCGAAAGTGGAAAACTACCAGGGACAGTATCAGAATCAATCTCAAGGGAGACATCTGCCAGGTAGTTGAACCAGTCAAGCGAATATAGCTGGTCTGTTATCCAACGTCACGTCAGACAGATAGCTTGATGGAATGTATGACTGGAGTACACATCCAGAGTCGAACGCTAGAGCCTTTATGGCTGAAGTTACCGAGACGTCGCCGCACAGATGGCCAACGTGGAATCTGATCACGCCAAGGTACTTCTGAATTTTTCTCTTTTCCATGATTTATGTGTTTTATGTGCTACGTCTAATGATAGGTTAAATTTAGTACTTGAATCACATCAAACTATATCTGCTCAGAATGAATCATTAAAATCAGACAACGCTAGCCTAGTAGATATAAAGGAAGATCTTAGGGATAAGCTTAAGACCGATGCACAAGATGTCGTAGTTCTAAAGGACAAGCTTAGTTAACAGTGTGTTGAATTAGAACTAATGTACGAACACGTTGAGGCATTGACAAAAGAGCTTAAAACCAAATAAGTAGAGCTAGCAGAATCTAAGGTAAAGGTAGCTGAGGTAAACAGTAAACTTGAAAAGTTTAGGAACTCATCACTCAACCTAGGGAAAATCTTAGACACACAACGTCAATCTAAGAAGCCTGTAGGTCTAGGGTATCATGAGAATCCTCCACCTTTCAATGACAATTATGTACCTCAACCTCAGGAGAAAACTGAAAAATCAGTTGAATCAGAGGAAATACCGAAACCAGTGTCTGAAATTGCTATGGAAAATGAAACTAAGGTGACTGTTAATAATATCAAGATTAAGAAGGTTAAATTTGTGCCATCCTCTAGTGATAAACCTATAGGACAACACAAAATTGACTTTAATGATTAGGAAGAAAAACCAGTCGCTTTAGTTGAAACAAAAGAACCAGACACTAGTGAGACACCTAAGTCAAAGGGCACACATAAAAGGTCGATTGACAAAATGTCTTGCTTTAGATGTCACGAAAGGGGGCATGTTGCTTTTAGTTGTCCACATAGGAAAGTAGACGCTAAACCTAAAACTGGAAAGCCGGAACAACATAAGCCTTCTCCAAGTGTAGCAAGCACTAGTAGTTCTCAAAATACCGAGAAAACTGTGCAAGCCGCACCTAAATCTGCTGTGAAACAAACACCTTTGTCAGGTCGATCCAAAGAAGTGATTAGGACTAATTCACCAAATAGAGTCATTAATCAACCTAGGTCAGGACCGTAACAGAATTATAGGAGTACCACACCAAGCAGAGCTTACACTCCGGTTAGGTCTCACACTCCTGTAAGACATCAAACACTAGGTAGAGCTCAGGGATATCAATCAGAATTGCCATATAATCGAAACTATTCAAGAGCTCCACAGCAAATGCCTACACAAAGGCCGAGAGTGAACTTAAATCACTCTGCACCACAACACACTCAAAATCAAAAACCCAAGTCACCTGAACGGAGAGATGAGTATTTGAAAGAGTTTAAGTATGTGGACGAGAATGGTATTACCAAGTCAGTTATGGCTTGGGTTCCTCGTGATAACTAACCTATTTACTTTCATGTGCAGGAGATAACTACAGGTCCAAACAACAAATGGTTCGTCGACAGTGGTTGCTCCAGGCACATGACAGGGGAAAGAAGTCTCTTTGCAGACTTCAAGGAAGGGAATCGCGGCTTTGTATCATTCGCTGGCAATAAAGGAGGAAATATCACCGGTACTGGAGTGGTCACTAATGGGACTATGAAATTGGATCAAGTTTATCACGTTGATAAACTGGTTCACAATCTCATTAGTGTATCTCAAATCTGTGATAAGAAGAACTCAGTACTTTTTACTGATACTGAGGCGTTAGTGCTGAAACCGGGATTCAAGGTACCTGAAGAATGGATACTGGTGAGGGCTCCAAGGAAGAATGACCTGTACATGCTCGACATGAACAAGCCAGAATCTTCAATGGGACCAATCTGTTTACTATCAAAAGCTTCAGAGACTGAATCGGTTTTATGGCACAGACGTATGACACACTTGCACCTAAGAAAAATGAACTACATTACGAAAAATGGATTGGTGCAAGGTGTCCCCATGAAGAGTTTTCAGTTCGAGGATAAGTGTCTACCGTGCAAGAAAGGAAAACAACACAAGAAGGCACACAAGTCCAAGACTCAGAACTCAATTGCTGCCACATTCGATTTGTTGCATATGGACCTCTTCGGACCAATCAACAAAAGGAGTATAGGTGGTTGTTGGTACTGTTTAGTTATTACTGATGATTACTCACGTTTTTCTTGGGTTTTCTTTTTAGGTACAAAGGACGAGACGACTAAAAAGCTCATCGGGTTCCTAGACCAAGTGGAAAATTCTTACGAAACGAGGGTTAAGCGTATCAGAAGTGATAATGGAACTGAATTCAAAAACACTGTTATTGGTGTGTATTGCCTATCAAAGGGCATAGTGCATCAATTTAGTGCACCTTATGAGCCACAACAAAATGGGGTGGCCGAACGGAAAAACAGGACTTTGATTGAGGCAGCAAGGACCATGTTTTCGGATTCAAAGCTTCCTACCATGTTTTGGGGGGAGGCAGTGAATACCGCGTGCCATGTTTTAAATCGGGTCCTTACTGTCAAATCATTGAACAAAACATGTTATGAAGTTTTGAATAAAAGGCCACCAAATTTAACTGGCTTCGAACCTTTTGGGGTACCATGTACATTAATGAGAACAAAACATCAACCTAAGTTTGGTGAAAAGGCTGACGAAGGATACTTCCTAGGTTATGTGCCGAACTCACCAAACAAACGGGTTTTTAACAAATCTAATGGTACAGTAGAGATTGTGTATAACATTGATGTCACAAGTTATACACATGAACCCCAAACTTGTCTGGAATGGATATTTGATTATGACAAATTGTTTGAGTCATTTAACATTCCTTTGGATGGAAATGAAGGTACAATCGAACAGGACATGTCGTCGTTAAATCTGAATGACGAAGGTCAAAGTTTTCCGAGGACCACCTTTCCATCAACATCCGAACCTACATCAGCTGAAGATAGATCTGCAGAAAAAATGATTCTGAAGTGCCTACAGACGAAAATCAGACAACAAATTCTAACTCTGAAGACAGGGTCCATGAGAAAGAAAATGTGGAGTCTGAAGTCGTTCCCCCGTTAGGAGAGATAGGATCCAATTTGGGAGATAATCTGAGAGTTGACGAGATAGAGACATCTAGGATTAATAAGAATCATCCTATTGAGAGTATCATAGGAAATCCTAATGCTGTGTGAGGACTAGGAGTAGTCTGAATAACAACACAGTGTTGTTGTCGATGATCAATGTCTCCAAGGCCTTTCATACTTGCCTCTACTCATGTTTCATCTCGCAAGTAGAGCCGAAAAATGTGCAAATGGCACTAAAAGACAACTCTTGGGTTGAAGCGATGCAGGAAGAACTGTCACAATTTAAGAAACTAGAAGTGTGGGAGTTAGTTCCGTTACCTCGAGGAGAAGTTGCAATAGGAACCAAATGGGTTTTTAAGTGCAAGAGAGATGATCGGGGTATAGTCACGCACAACAAAGCAAGGCTTGTAGTAAAGGGTTTCAACCAGGAGGAAGGAATCGATTACAATGAAGTGTTTGCGCCAGTAGCAACGCAGGAAGCAATTCGTTTGTTTCTAGCGTTTGCTTCCTTCAAAGGCTTCAAAGTTTATCAACTCGACGTAAAGAGCGCGTTTCTTTATAAGAAAGTGAAGGAGCTGGTATATGTGGAACAGCCGCCCGGGTTTACAGATCCGAAATATCCAGACAAAGTGTATCGGTTAGATAAGGCTTTGTATGGATTACATCAAGCACAGAGGGCGTGGTACGAGACTCTATCCAATCATCTTTTAGACAATGGGTTTGAAAGAGGGAGAATAGATAGTACGCTGTTCGTGAAGCGAAAAGGTGAAAATTTTATCTTGGTACAAGTGTCGTCGATGATATCATTTTTGGATCATCAGACGAGCAGATGTGCACATATTTTGAAAAGGTGATGAAGTTAAAGTTTGAGATGAGTGCGATGGGTGAGTTAAACTTCTTTCTGGGTTTGCAAGTCAAACAGAGGAAGGAGGGCATGTTTATTCATCAGACAAAGTATGTCTACGACATCTTAGAGCGCTTCGGGATGGAAGGAACCAAGCTGACAGCTCACTTCAGCACGCCGATTCAAGTGAATCACAATCTCGGACCGGGTACAGAAAGTGATACCGATGTGGATCCGACGTTATATCGGGCCATGATTGGGTCACTCATGCATTTAACTGCTTCTAGACCTGATATAATGTTTGCTGTGTCTATATGTGTTAGGTTTCAAGCTAATCCAAAAGAGATGCACATGAAAGCTGTGAAGCGGATTCTGAGATACCTCAAGTCGAAACCGAAGCTGGGACTTTGGTATCACGCGGAGGGCGATCTGGAATTGGAGGCGTTCACGGATTCAGACTATGGAGGATGCAGCTTGAATCGCAAGTCAACAACTGGAGGTTGTTAGTTCCTCGGAGGGAGGATCGTTTCCTGGCAATGCAAGAAACAGACTTCGGTAGCCGTGTCAACATGCGAGGCCGAATATGTTGCTGCAGGTAGTTGCTGTTCACAAGTTTTGTGGATACAACAACAATTGCGGGATTACAGTTTGACTTATACTCATACTCCTATTAGGATAGATAACCAGTCAACCATTGCAATAACAAATAATCTAGTTAAACACAGTAAAACCAAGCACACAGACATAAGACACCACTTTATTCGTAATTGTGCTGAAAAGAACTTAATCAAGCTGGTAAAAGTTGCAACAGATGATAATAATGCGGATTTATTTACCAAAGCTGTTGATAAGTCACGGTTTGAATATTTAGTTCAAGTAAACGGAATGCGTAATCCAGAGTAAATTGACCTTAGTAGAGTTTATTTCCGATTATAGCAGTAGAGTTTCTTTCTTTTTATAGTAAGTTAGCAGGTTATTTTATTTTCTTACTCTTATTTATGAAAAATAAAAGAAAAAAGAGAAAAAACCATAAAAAATTCAAAAAGAGAGAATATCAGAAAATGAGTTAAGTCTTAGATACATAGGTTCAAAGTGACGAAAATTAGCACAGTCTTTACAATCTCTAAGTGTTAAGCTTTCACACATAATGCATCTAAAATTCTAAGTGTTATACATTATCTGGTTTGATGTGTTGGTAGGCATAATACATATAGGGAGTCTCAAGGCTAATAAAATATTCAAGAAAAAGTCAGACGTGTCACTAACTTAGATGTATGACCAAATGGTTTTAATTTTTATGTTACAGATATACAGACATTGAATCGAAATGAGGTATGCAAACTTTCTGGGGATGTATAGCAACATCAGATACATCTTAAAGAAATGAAAAGAATAGAAAAGCATGATACTGAGTTGAGAGTCAAAACAAGTAACTCTGTTGTACGTAAGTACAGACCTGTTGCCTCTGGTTTGACTCGAGTTAGCAAGATAAGTCGCTTTGTTGTACGTCGGTACAGACCTGTCACCGCTGTCTCGCTAGCTTTAAAAATAAACTTTAAGACAAACTAAGACACTCTGTTGTATGTAAATACAGATCTGTGTCCGATGTTTTCCTTTTAAAGAAACTTTGCAATACCGAAAAGTTATAATCATTGTGTGTATGCCTTGATCATAAAAGTATGTCTAAGTATGAGTCACGTAGGGTAATTTCTTGGTAAATAAAAAGGCCAAGAGATATTCCAAAATGTAACATGTTTAAAGGGAAAATAATACCAACAATCGGCTAGAAATATATGTCACAACAAACAATCAAAGGAATCAAAAATTCCTAAGTGTGAAAGTAAGATACTGAAAGTGCGTATTTGACATCGCTATCTGATTGAACCTTTCTTTGACTATTCTCGCCAAAAATATTCTGTTAGTGTTAAGTATAGGATGTAAGTTTTAAAAATATTGTAGATTAGTTTATGTTTAAATTTTGTTTAAAATTTAATTTAATTTAATTTAATTTAATTTTACTTTATTTTTATTTCATCTTATTTTATTTTACTTAGGAAAAAGGGTCAAAGTTACTGAGGAGGCATTCTTAGTTGAATAAATAAACATTGCGTGAAAATCTTGTGCTTAGTGGAAATAAATTTTGCATAGTTTGTTCCATTACCCGAAAAAGTTGGAAAAGTTGAATTTAATTAAAAGATTTTCAAAATTTTCAAAATTTTTAGTTAAATTCAAAGTTAAGCCAAAGTCGAATGTTACATTCGAATTTGGCAGTAAATTTGAATTTGGAGACAAATTCGAAGGTGGTTAGTATAAATAGGTCAACAGTGAACATTCATTATTCACCTACTTTCGAATTTAAGCCTTCGAGTTTGTTCAGAGAGATTTCGAATTTGTGCTTTCGAGTTTATCGTATTTCGAGTTTGCTTCTGTTTGTCGATGTTTGTCCATTTGTACTCGAGCATAGTACCAAATCTAGGTATAATCAACATCATTATACAAGATTTAGGTAGTTTTAGACTCAATTTGAGCCAAACTCGACTAGATTTTGATATTTTAAGGGTTTGAACTTTGTAATTCAAAATCACAAAGTTTGAACAGGTGAAACTTCAAATAAGTGGCAAATATCTTCGATTTGAACCTATTAGGACTAACGAATGTGATTTTCTAAATATAAAATGGTTTAAATCTTGGAGTTTTGATTTTAAAGGGCCGACATTCGAGTTTATTCTTAGGTTCGAATTTGTCACTAAATTCGAATATATCACTAAACTCGAATTAAGGTTAATTCGAACATGTTATTCGAATTTGCTGTTCAAATCAAAATATTTGATTGATTTTTAAATCAAACTTGTAGAAATTCATATGTGTTGGATTTTGAACTTACATAAGTTCACAATAAAACAAATTTGAATTTAAACAAGTTTATTTTTATTTTGTCCATTCTAATATATTTTATACTTTATTGTGCAGATATGGGGGATAGAGCTTTTATCCAAAAGCATAATATGGTCGTGTCACCGGACCATGATCTACCTGAAGCTCAGGCATATCGCCAAATGTTGGATTTTTTGGCTGCTTCAAGAGTGTATTATGCCCTTTCGCAGGATGTCCAGATTGTGCTGCCTTACGTTAGGCAATTTTGGGATCATCTGCAGGTCGACTGCACAATAACTCCGACAGTTTTGCGGACAAGGATCGCCGGACAGCCTCTCGTGTTCTCCGCTGATGTATTGCGCAGGGTTTTGCAGTTGGGAACCGCCGAGCAGGAAGCTGGGCCAATTGACTTTCCGTTGGAAGTTCGGCAAGCAGCATTCTTAAGAATGGGGTATGGTCTTGTTGTGGCAAAGGAATCATACATGAAGAGTGGTTTAATTGGGCAATGGAGGTATCTAGCACACGTCTTCATGGTGTGCTTCGCTTCGAAGAAAGCCGGTTTTGACTACATCGTGTCGAAGATGCAATCGGCGATGATAGCATTGGTTTACAACCAGAGGTTTAGTTATTCTAAAATGTTCTTTGCGGAGTTTGTTCACTAAATAACAGCTCCAGCAAGAGGAAAGTTTTTGATGTATCCTAGGTTCGTGATGATGCTGATCAGACATTTTCTGCCAAATCTGCCGCAATTGCCAGAAATTCAAAGTGTCGCCGTGATCGACAAGAGGATTTTTGCAGACTGTCAAGCGCATAATGCCCGTAGTGGTGAATTGGTTAGACCAGTAGATGCACCACTTTTTGGTGCTGTGGTGAATCCTAATTTTGAATTGGTTAGACCAGTAGATGCACCACTTTCTGCTGCTCAACACGTCGAAGTTCAGGGGGAGCCAAGTCAGACTGGAGCTGAAGGAGGATAAGGAGGTGAAGTTAGTCCCTCAAAGACTGTTGAGAGCGAGATGATAGACGCTCTGAGGGATATTGAGGAAGAAGTGATGGAGTTCGATTTTTAGGATGAGATAGAGGAGTTAGAAGAAGGAGAATTCGTGCCGAAGGAAATAGTTGATTGGAGATCCGATGACGAAGTGATCGAGGATGAAGACGACAACGTCAATGAAGTGATTGTAAACACACAACCTATCACAAAGTTATATGTTCAAGACAATCACAATGTGATTGATATTAATGAAATCAAGCTAGCCTCGGTCAAAGATTTTGAACTTGAAGAAGTAGAGAAAGAGCCATCTAGGGCTGAATTGATGAATTTGTGGTTCAGGAAAAAAGAAAAGAAGACAGAGCCGAAGATGAAGAGAAAAATGAGAGTTCCGGGCTCAGAAAAACTCTCAGGAGGAATTATCAGCTAGTTCTTTGACAGAGAACTGCAGCTATTTATATTGAAAAGGAGAGATGGACTTCAATACTTGAGGCAAACACTGAAAGTATTCAACACACTGCCCAAGGTTGAAGTGAAAGAGTTAGCTTGGAAGGAGTTGATCAATATTGGTGACGACCCGTATGCTGAAGTAATTGCGAAGATTATCAGAAAAGAGGGTCGGTCAGGGAAATTTGAGAGACTAAAGCCAAGGACCGGAAAGAGGGTGCAGGATGAAACTAGAATTGATCCGCATATAGGTAGGCCATGGGCCAGAATGGTATACAAACCTGTAAGATGTTTGAAGAAGGTGCCAATGAAATTGATGCCACAAAATGTTTGAAGTAACATGAAATGGTGGTATGTCGATAATGAAACCGCTGAAGGTGTAATGGAAGATGCACAAGACAAAGTTATTTTGAAAGTGTATGATCCACTGCACTTAATAAATCTATCAAAGGATGACCTGAAGAAGCTACATGATCAGCCTATCTTCTTCCACGAAGGATGGAGATCTGAAGCCAGGAAGTTCCAGAAGATAGTAAGAGTATGTATAGATATAGGGATATATGCAGGTAGTAGTCTCTATGGTCCAAGTACTAAATCAAATGTAAATTGTTAGAAGCTATCGTCAAGGGGGAGTCTGTTAGTACACTCTGTGTGACGATAGCAGTCTAAGTTTTGTTAGCATTTTGTGTAACTCAAGTAACTTGGTATTGAATATTGAATAGTGTTTGATATATGTGATTATGTGTGTTTGATATTAGTTGTTTGTACGTTTGAACTTGATGTAATGTATTACAAGAAGTTCAAACATAAAGTTCAAAGATTAATTCAAACATAAGTTAAAACATAAGTTCAAATATAAGTTTGATATGTGAAATTCGAATTTGAGGTAAATTCGAATTTGTCATGAGGACAAATTCGAATGGGCCTTGGGTCTGATTCAAATTTGTCCTAGACAAACTCGAATCTGTCAGTATAATTAAGGGTTAATTCGATTAATTATGAGACTTTTGCAGAATTTCAGAGCGATTAAGCAAAAGGGCGATCTCGAACTTGCAAGTTTCCAGAGAGTTGTTTCGGAGAGAATCATCGTGTAGGGGCGTTCGTAGTCGTTCGTCTAACACCGTGGTAGTCTCAGTGTTTCCGTGTGTGTGATCTTACCGTCAAGCCGCTAACGAGGATTCCGCACTCGTTGGACGGTGCCGTGTCGAGATAGATCCGTAGAGTCAAGACCTTGTAGCTGCAAGCACTCTTCACTACCCTTTCAATAATTGTTTTTACCCAGCAGGACTCTATGTCCTCCCTGGCAGCTGTTTCCCAATAGTTGTCAGCTCTCCTTGGTACTTGTACAAATACTCTCCCCTCCACTTTGGCCAGCTTGAACACCTTAGTGGTCTCTCTGTCAAATTCTGTGTCATCAAACCTTGATGATATGCAAGATTCTCTTGAACTTAATCTTGCACAACTTCAAAGTTTGCTGTTCACAGCTTCTGACAAGGAAGCCATTACTCAGCTGTCATCGCTACTTCCCAATCTGCCTCTCTTCAAACCTGTGTTACCCAACTTGCAGAGGTAAAGGACAAGTTGGCTTTCTTAGTGCACAGCCTTGATGGTTCCAAACCTGCTGGCAGAACTGCTGCCCAGCCTGCTGACTTCGTTTCCTCAGGCAGACCCATTGTTGAAGGCTCTTTGCCATCTCCTTCAAAGGGGGAGAAGATATCTTCCTCAAAGACCAAGTCTAATGGGGAGAAATCTTCATCTCCCTCTAAGGAGAAATCAACATCAGTGGGACAAGAATTAGGTGTCTCCCAAACAGATCCTACTGTGGATGTCTCCAAATCAACTGAAGCTACTCAGCCTACTCACGTTGGATCTCCAAACCCTGCACTATCTAAGGGGGAAGAATCCATTCTTGGGGACAGGCCAAGCAGAAGGAGACATCTAATACTAGAGCAAACAGAAGAAGAAGAGGAAGAGGAACCTGAAGTTGTCTTAACCACAACAGCTAAAGGGAAGAGGAAAGCCTCAGTGGACCCTGATTACCTTAAAGCTTCTCAGCTGAAATTTGATAAGGCTCGAGCCAAAGAAATGGGTGTTCCTATGGAGACATATTATAAATACAAAGAAGAGCAGCTTCGAGCCTTTGAGAAGCTAAAGAAAGATGAAGCCTCTGCTAAACCTGCAAAGGCCTTTGCATAGAAGGAGGCAAGAAAAGCTAAAATGCCTTCCTTGGATGTTCAAAGGAAACTGCTAGAAGTTGCCAATGATTCAGTGGTCGAGAAAGGAGAGAAAGAACAGGGTGCTCAGGTCTCTATGATAAAGTCTTAGCCAACATCCTCTTCTGCAAGAGCCCAAATTCACTTTGACAACTTGGCAAGGAAGAAATTCTTTGATGTTGCCAACAGAAGGCTTGCCAAGAAAAGAATTGTAAAAGCTGTTCCCATTTCAAAGAAAGGCAAACATTGGAAGCTTTAAATAACCAGGCTAGGTGCTGAAGGTCCAGAATTGGAAGCATATGAACACACTGATGTTGCTCAAATGGGGTTCAGAGAATGGGTGGAATTAGCAGTTGCCCTGAGTCAGTCTTAGTCTGAAACTGCTAAGACTATCAGGGCATATGTCAAGACATTAATGGAGAGAGTTAGGAATCTTGGCCTGATTACAGAATAACAAATCTAGGGTACCTCAGTGGTTGAACCGAAGATCAAGGCCAGGAGAAGGAGAAAGGATACTGAGCTGGAAGAACTCTTAATAATGATTGATCAAGGTGATGTAGCTATTGAGATCAAGGGAGTAGATCACAGCCTGCCCAGAGGAGTGAAACATGAGGAAGATAAGCTGATAAAGGAACCTGAACTTGAGGTATTTTTTGTAGATCCCCTATCAAAGAAAAAGTGTTTCCAGAGAGCATCAGATTTGCACAAGATTGGTCTTAAGAAACTCATAGCTTTTAGACTTGCCAACTCCTTCAAAAAACTTGTAAGATGGAGAGCAGCTATCTGGGAATAGCTCAAAGGGTTCCATGAGAGAGGAGAGCTTCAACATCCCAACTTCATGTTCCTAAGAAATGAAATGGAGGAAATTGAAGAAACCAGGGAGCATTTCGAGCAAATGTTCAAAGAAGAAGAACCACAATAGCTTGGAGGTCCATCTGCTGCTGAGTAGATGAAGAATCGAAGCTGTTTATTAGTTGGACAGGCTTGCCATTACTTGCTCCCACTATCAACAGTCCAATTTTTTGAAACTGTTCCTTGTACATATGTTATACTTTACTACATTAGTCGTAATTTTCCTATTACATCAGTTGTAATCTACTTTAGTACATTAGTTGTACTCTTGTAAGATCATGTGTTGTTTGTAATCAAAATCAGTATATATAAACTGATCCTTTACTTTCTTCAATGTTGTAATTTTATTTCAGCAAAGGGTAATGTAAAAATATATAGTGATTATTGATAGAATCAGCTTAGACTGATTATTGCAAATAGGGGGAGATTGTTAGACACAAAGACGCCTGAGTCAAACCAGTTCTACATCTTAGGGGGAGATTTTTTAATCAAACCTGTTTGATGCACTTGAAGGTATAATTTAAGGCCTATTAATGCCTTATTGAAACCTGATAAGTGATTTGCAATATTAGTCAAAGCTGTTTACCCTGTTGCATTTGTTGCAACTAAGGCAGATTGTCCAAGCTGTTCTATTCTGTTGAACAGGCTGGATAGAAACTGTCTACACTGCTCTATTCTGTTGAGCAGCTTGGACAATTTCTAAGTATTCTGTTCTTTGTGAACAGGCTAAACACTTTATGGAATATGTTTCCATGTCCTCATGTATTGTTTTGGACTACAAGATCAGTTTACAAAGTCGAAGACAAAGTGGAAAACAGAAGCTGCAAAAGACTGCCTACGCTGTTCTGTTACATGAAGACAAAGTGGACATTCCTCTTTTAGTTAAAGCCTTCTACAACAGAGACAAAAAGGAAAAGACAAAGAATCTACCATGTAAAGACCAGTCTGCTTTATCAAAATGTGCAGAAAAGTTGTTTTTTGTTTTTGGAAAGACATCCCACTATCTCCTTATCCAATGAGGAAGCTTCACTGAGATTCTCAGTGAGAGTATAAAAGGAAGCTTCTAAGGAATGTGAGATAACTAAGAGTGAAATTCAGATCGTGCAAAGAAGTGTGTTTTCATGCATGCAAGTCTGCTTGAATAAAACAGTAACGTGTGTCCAAGCTGTTCTTATTCAAGTGAGTGTATTTATTGTACTAAGTCTGAGTGTGTCTTAGATTAGTTAAACATCTATTGTATCTGTCATCTCAGCTTGAACCATTCCACAGTTCAAGCTTGTTTGTAATTAACACTTGTTAATAATATACACAAACATTGAGAAAAGAGTGTTGAATTTTGAATAGCTGTATTCACCCCCCTCTCCAGCTTAGAGGAAGATACTAGGAAAACCTTTTGGGACCTACATTAGACTTAAAACATCAAGTTGAGCTTTTGCTCGTGTTTAACCCCGACCAATACATGGAATCATTAATATGACATATTTAGACCATTAATACCCTTCCAACATATGAAAAACATAAAAGATCAACAATTAATTCATATGAACTCTTTGGAGTTCATATAGAAAGGCACTCACTGAGTTACTTACGGAATCTCAAATCTTGAGGCTGATTACGGCCCCTTTGATGAAAGGTAAGCGCTTTGATCTGTCCACGATTAAGGTTCCCTTCTTTTATTAAAACCCAAATCACCTATTCAAAGATCCAAATGAGCTTGTACTAAATTCCAGTCAATTCAATATCGACATTTAACGTATTTGGTTCAAGATTGATCATATTTGTCTTACTACAACATCAAACTAAAATCCCATATTCTCCGTTGGAGCTCATTTGAGTCCTAGATTGGGTTCAAACAAAAATCATTACACAAACCCAATAAACTACATAATTTGGTTCCATATAACTCAAATAACAATATACATCAACATTTATCACCATTGGAGCCATCAAAATCATTTGACATAAAAACCCATTAGTGTTATACTCCTTTAGTGGAGTTTATGATGCAAGAAATGAGGAGAATGAGATGAAAATGAATTTCTACCTTAATTACACACTAGATTGCAAGATTGTGGCTTGAATAATTGATTTTCACCACCAAACCCTAAATCCTCTTCTATTCTGTTCCTTTTTCTTTCTCCAAATGCAAGAACACACACACACACACACACACACACACACACATCATGGGTGTGTGTGTGTTGGACGTTTTTCAATAGGCAAAGGGAAGAAGGGTTTGGCCTTTGGCCACCCTTAACCCTTCAATATGCTCATTCTTACACCTATCAACCCTCCTAACATATATATTTTTCAATTTATTAAAAAAAATCAAAGTACATTACCTATTCTCGCCAATTCAATAACTGACCAACATTATATTATTCAAGTCACAATAATAGCATAATGAAATAATACTTGTCAATTATCTCATAATATTGCTCTTAGGTTCACAATTACAATTGTTTCACAAAGTTAATTACTTCTACTTTATTCGGGGTGTCACAAGATGCAAGTATATATTTAAACACAAACTTGAATACTTGCACCATAATCTTGGTAGATATTGTGAAAAATATATGTTCAAGCATGGTTGCATGTCAAGGATCTACACAAATTACAATAGTTGTGTTGATCAGAACCAATAAAAAAAATGCCATTGCAGAAGAATACAAAAGTTACTACTCAAAAACCTTGTCCTTTGCCCATATATATCATTAAAAATCAAAGAGGCATTGTTATACAAATTCTTGAAATCAGTTGTGTTTCGAATGGGCCAAGCATTAACACATCACTAACAATGTATAGTACCACATTGTTATATATTGACTAAAAAGCATATCGATTCTAAAAAAATATGGGATAGAATAAAAGTAAGCCTTCAAAAGCTAAAAATAAAGACTTAAGTACAAAAATTTGGGTGTTGCAATCAATATGCAATAAGCAGAATTAGGCAAAACAAAGGCACATGTTATATCATCAATATAAAATCAAATTCATAACGTGGTCCAAGAAACTATTTGACAAAGAATGTGCATCGTTTGCAGCAGCTTCAAATAGCTTAATATGGAATATTCAGCATGAAGCTGAGGACAGAATAGTGAACTTGTTTTGCCTCATTTTGCCTCATTTATCTGGAAACATCAGAACTTGGGGTGTCACTTTTACCCCTAGTAATCCAAGACCTATTTTCTCTAGTCTCTAATATCGGAGTGATGTAGCAAACAGATTTAGGCAGGACTGGTTGTTGGCTTGCTAGAGACAGACAGCCTCCCAGGAGGTTTAGGAGATTTATCTTTAGCAGATAAATCAAGGACTCAAACACCTTGACTCATGTTTGAAAATAAAAAAATGGAGCACGATGTCAAGCCAAAAAAATTCTCAAATAATGAAAAATTGGAATGATCAAACTAATTAAGTAGGCAGCTAATCGAAAAACAAATAAAAAAGTCTCTTCAATTTGCAGCAAATCAGAAAATACATACATTCTTGATTGATCGTTTTGCATATTTGAAGCAACATGCTCGGGTGTTAATCCATCAACAGTGTGGCGCAGAGATAACTAAGTCATCTCCCAGGATTGAAACGAATAGAAATAACGGTGTCATTCCCCCACTCGAAACTGTTAATAGGATGTGTCCTATACATGCAAAGCCATTAGAGACAACTATAAATCTTGTAATGAATATCTGAACCATGTCTGGATCATCACCTATTATCATCCCATATATCAATTAGCACCGACCATGGCAAATTGATAACCTTCTCACTGATGGTCTACATCACTGAAAAAGTTGCGATCAATCTTACCAAATTTCTTACTACAGGCTTGAAAAAGTGGGGATCAATCTTACCAAATTTCTTACGACCAAATGAGTTATAATGTGATTGAAGACAAACAAAACATCCCCCCACCCCCAAGGAAGGGGGGGGGGGGGAAGGGGGCAGAGCCTAGCATCCTCTTATATAAATTTGAAATGATTAGGCATCTAGACATAAGCTGATTTTAGCATGCTTGTAATAGGTCAGGTCTTTGTATAACCCAATTAAAATAAAAAAAAGTACACATGTTTAAACTGCCTCTTTATGATACAAAAAAGTGAAATTACCAGAATGTATTTTTCCAAACATAGGATGCCAATGACTGCAATCATAGAAAGCAAATCGTACAAACATGTTTTATAGAATCAAGAGATCACTTGATGATTAATCAAGAAATGGAACTACATTAGCTCCAACCTTGTCTAAGCTTATCAAAAGAGTCACTTGAGTCGATGCAACTTGCAAGAGGAACTCTTCACAGTCTAACATTGGTTCAATGATATAACAAATTGCATATTCAAATTAACCTTCATGTGCAAGATTATATATATTCTCCAATAACAGGTCAAATGCAATCACTTCCACAAGACACAAGTATACGTCCATCTGTGGATACTTTCAAACCACGTATAGCACCATGGTGACCACGATCGACATATGTTACTTGAGATGTCATCGCATTTTTCTCAAGCCAAAAATGATAAGCACAGGACTATGCAAAACAAATTACAAATTAAGTAGGCAGCTAATAAAAAAACAAATAAAAAAATCTCTTTGATTTTCAGTATATCAGAAAACACATACCTGGTTGATTCATCATTTTGCATAGTTGAAGCAACATCATCCATCAAAAGTGTGGAAGGAGAAAACAAACACCAATCTAGATGAAACACAAAATGAAAGCAAACCAGATGAAATTGGTGGGAAATAGAATTGTAGTTTGTAGTTCTGGTTTTCAGAAGCAGCGTGTATAAATTGAACAAAGAATTATCCTACAAAATCCTCAAGAATCATAAGGTATTTGATAAGCCATCAAGTAACAAAGGGGAACAGAATCGCTTGATTGGGGACATTTCATTACTATTCTTTTTTTTTTTTTAGAAATGTATTTGACATTTGAGGTCCCATGAAAAAAACAAATAGAACTACAAATATCTTTGAACTCTCTTTATATTTCATAAAACATTTTGCTAACATTGTATTGTGATATACAGTGCAATATTATTTTTGTTAAGTTTTAACAAGTCCATATTAACTTTGACATTTGATAGGTAGGCTTTTGTTGGATCAAAATATATAATACTACTTTAATTCAATCTTCCTAGACGCACGGGATTGGTGAGAAATTAATAGGCCATAGTCAATACCGTGGTTAGAAAATTGTTGGCATCAACAATTTTTAACTGATTTGAATTAACTTTGAACTCAAAAGTCAAAGCATATCTCCTCTCCTATCTCTTTTCTTTGAATTAGATTGATTAATATCATATTAATTCAATCATTAAGTCTAGAGATAAGTAATTGGTGGGAAATAGAATGTGGGAAATGAAGAGTGACTTACTTGGATCAATAGATATAGCTGATATAAGAGGACCATAATTTCCTCCAAGAGGAATTCTAGTAGTGCCTTTTCCAGCCCAGTAAAGTTGAATATTGATTGTGTTACTCGTCACATTAACCATGAAACTCTTGACAAGTGACCTGCCAGTGTCTCCAGTCTCTTTTACAATATCAGAATCCTTTAGTTTCAACTCTCCCTATAATGAAAACACTTAAAGATGTGAAAATTCATGTTTGAAGTTGCATATTGTACTCAACAGTTTAATCACCTACACATAAACATCAAACAAGCTGTCTTGAGAGAAAATAATCTCCGCAAAGTGGAGGTGGACAGGTATAATTCCCATTGAGAAGATAGAGTCCATAGTAAGTAAGAGAAATAGCGGCCGGGATGTATACAATTCTGTATCGATTGTGGATACCTTATGGAGTCTAGACTTGTTGGAAAGAATATATAGATCAGAATCACGTTCATCATCTAAGAAGATCCCTGTGCTGCTAAATGCCCAGTTCGGTTGCACAAAATTTGTTGAGGCACCCGTTGCTTCTAAATCTAAATTAGCTTTGTATTCAGTGGTGTTGACATCTCTTTCTCTACCCCCACAGTTGATGTGCAGATAATACCTTTCTGGTGCAGAATTATGACAAATTTATTAAAATTAATGGATATTGTATGTAATGATGGTTATACTTTACTTACGGTCTCTAGCTAGTCTTGCACATGGGAAATCTTTCCTTAGACATGGATGAAGATTGTTTCTACATAATAAAAAGGACAACACATATAAGCTAATGTAGATTTGATGTTTTCATAACGCTCACTGTGATAAAGGGTCAAAATCAAATATATAAAAATGAAAAAATGGTAGCCAAGATAGAAAAGGGTCACACAGGTTTATGGGTTTAAAGTCACCAATAGTATATTGAAATGTTAATAGAATTCATTAATACTTTATTTCAAAACATTAGATTGTTTTTCTATTAATATATTTTTTGTAATCATATACGATACTGTTAATATTTTGTAAAGTTATATTAAAAATGGACAAAAAAGTGTTCGTTGGGTAAACACAACGTGGCCTGCTGAGCTATAAATTGCGTAATTTTACCCGTTACCCAACCCGCTCACTTTCCCACCTCTAAAAGTTGATGTGACAGTGTCTTACTGTCTTTCTGTGGAAGAAGAATAGCTCTCTACCATGTTTCTGAGTCACACAGAAGAAAGTTCATTTCATTAAGCATAAACATCCAACAAAAAACAAAAGACTAATATAGCTTACAAATGACCTAGGAGTGGTCTGGTAGCCCTTTTCTATGAGAAACAATTAAAGATTAAAAAAACAGCAACTCACTTTGTCAATTGTATTCATATTGAGTAGAATTGCCCAAGTAAAATGGTTATAAGAAACATCCCTGTGAAGGCATAAATTCATATAAAGACAACTCATCACTTAAGGAAAAAACTTGGAACAATGTCATTGTTAGTTCATTTGACAATGTAAATCATATAGTGTTATAGGGGAAAGATTATACTTACACAGTCTTGCTGCTCAAGAAGACCCATCCAGGCATAGGTCCAGTAAGATTATTTTCTGTCAAATAACTATAAAACAATGTCATTCTTAGATTAATTAAGCATGGTCATAAGAAGGCAAAAATAATGTTGGCAAAGATAATTCACTTGCATGTAATCTGTTTTTCTTAGTTGGGAAAAAGATGATGGGATCTCACCTGTCAAGTTGTTGAAACTGAGGTCTCAACATTAATGTAAGAAATCAGAAATAAGTTTCAAGACAATGTAAAAGTATGCCTTACTTTTTTGATTCTCTTCCATTAACATCTTTTCGTACTTTTCCTGGTCTCATCTTTGGCAGGCCCGTAGACGACAAAATTAGTGAACGTATCTGCAAGAAAGATCAAGAATTCAATTTAGTACCCTAGCAAAGTTCTTACGTGATTGAGGCCACTTCTTGTCTTGAATCGCTGATTAAGTTGCAATTCTTTTAGAGAGAAAAATGAAATGCCAGATGGATTACATGGAGTCAATCAAGAAGTTGAGGAGAAGTGGATGAGCAATCAACCAAAACATGGAACAGTGGGTTCATCAAGGGTAATCATGGAGAAAGGTGACTTTATAAATTGAACTTGTATATCACACTTCATAAACGATTATCACCATCCTTAAACATCTTGTTGAAGGAGTAATTAGTTTATCCAAGGTAACTTGCACATGTATTTAAAAAAATTAAATCTGTTCCTTTCTTCATTAACTAATTTATAGAAGCTGCATTGGTAAACCAAACAGAGAATTTCATCAATGGTTAATGTAACAGCCAAAGCAATCCAAACCAAAATATAAAGGACAAGTCGTGTTAAGCACTATACTATGATCATCGTTTAGAAAAAGAAATATATCTACATATCATGCTATTTCAATATAGCTGAGACAGGAAAGGTGCCATGTGACAATTCACACAACTCTTTTAGAGAAGTTGATACCTGTGAAAAATTTACAGCTACCATGATATCCAATTCAAAGCCACTATCCAAGTAATCCAAGAAGATGATGGACACTGCCAACTCTTCGATACATGCATTTAATTCTATAAAGTTGGATAAGCCAAAGCACAATGAACTAAATCTATAGGCACACATGTATATGGAAGTCGCTAAAGCAATTGAAGTAACGAAGCCAGGAAGTAGCAATTGAAGAAAGCTATAGGCACTCATGTATAGACACACGTGTATATGGAAGTAGCTAAAACAAAACAAGGAAGTAGCTAAAGCAATTGACGTAATGAAGCAAATAAGGTGATCACATAATTAAACAAGCAAACATGAGAGACGAAACACAAATATGTTGAGCTACAACACACAATGGAGCATGTAAAAAGTAGCAAAGCTGTTGGCGCAACCAAAGAAAATGCAACTTTTCAACCTGTGTAGAGTAAGACATACAAAACTTATTAAACAGTTAATATGAATCCTAAAAGCATTAGAACATTTTCTTTGTTGTAGGTTCCCAGCCAAATAAAATTATTCTTCAATGCTGTTATAAAGCAACTTCGTAATTAACATCAGCTATAACACCATAAGATCTCAAAGCAAGGAAAAAATAAAACCCACATCAACAAAATGAAAACAATAAATATCATGGGAGAGCACAATTAGTCTAAACCCAAAACACATGACATAATTAACCAAAAAATTTTACAACCTACTTTACTATTAACTTTAAATTGCAGAAAATAGAAACATACTTTGCTAATTAGACCAGTGTAACAACCTACTTTTCAATTCTTCACGGCTATAGCAATCTCCCTTAAATTTCCAAAAGAATACTGCAACCAATTTTAGAAATAGATTAATATAACTGTGCTTTTGTAAAAAGTAAGTTGTTATTTCTTGTAGTATATCAATAATACAATGAGATCGGAGAAAATAAATGATAACGGCTTACTTGAGCAACTTGAATTTCATGAAACTGGAAATTAGGGTTCGGAATTTTTTGAGGCGGTTGTGCAGCTTCGATGTTTCCGTTAGGGTTATAGAATTTGGAAAGGAGTTATTCCTAAAAGACCCCGGGCGGATTGGTTGTGAATCGCCGGCAAAAATCCATCGGGGCTTCCCCTGCTTGAAATTTGCTTATAACCGCCCAAAGTAGATTGTGGCAACCCTGCCATACCTTGTTGACTGTATTAATTGCGGAAAAAACTTCAAATCAGAAATTAAACCAAAAGCATCAAGAAAATAACTAACATAAAAACGAAAAATCAAAATCTTAGATGGTAGTTCAGTGGAAGTGGCATTAGATGTTTCTGCCATAAGAGTTTGATTTTGAAACTCCTCTTCTGTCTGATCACTCCAGTCAAACACATTGTCTTCTTGAGAGACAAGAGCTTGTGATGATGAAGTTTGATTTGTTTGCTAGGGTCTTGGTGGCTGCTGACTTTGGGATCTGCATTCTCTAGCAAAGTGACCAAGTTTGTGGCACTTAAAGCATTCAACTTTTGATTTATCAAATGCTGGTTTGCCTTCTGATCTGGCTTGAAAGTTTGGTCTGCCAGTTCTTTTCAGAAATCTTTTGGCCCTCATAGTCAACATAGCATGCTGCCATTTCAAGTCCATCTCTTCTAAATCATCTGGATGGATTTGTTCTAAATCTTCAGCATTTTGAGCAAACAATCCATCACTTGCAACAAAAGCTTCATAATCAACTTCATTAAAGAAACTATCAACACCTGAAAAGGAATCACAACAGTTTGATTTATCAGTTAATGCTGATGACAGCAGAGCAGTGTTGTGATTGTAAGAAAATGATTTCTTTTTATTTTCAATCTCAGTTTCAAACACTCTCAGGTTGTTGTTGTAAGGTCTTGAAACTCACGGATCTATCTAGACGCGACACCGTCCAACGAGTGCGGAATCCTCATTAGCGGCTTGACGGTAAGATAACACTCACGGGAACACGGAGACTACCACGGTGTTATACGAACGACCACGAACGTACCTACACGATGGTCTTGAAACTCACGGATCTATCTAGACGCGATACCTTCCAACGAGTGCGGAATCCTCGTTAGCGGCTTGACGGTAAGATCACAGTCACGGGAACACGGAGACTACCACGGTGTTATACGAACGACCACGAACGTACCTACATGATGATTCTCTCCGAAAACACTCTCCGAATACTAGTAAACTCGACATCGCCTTTGCTTAATCACTCTTCGAAATTCTGCTAAAGTCCCATAATTAATCGAATTAACCCTTAATTATACTGACTGATTCGAGTTTGTCTAGGACAAATTCGAATCTGGCCCAAGACCTATTCGAATTTGTCCTCAATGACAATTTCGAATTTACCTTAAATTCGAACATGTTCGTTGAACTTATTCTAGAACTTAATATGATCGTCTAAGCTTATCATGCAAATGCAAACCTCATACACAATCATGATATCAATAACAAAACTAGACTGCTGTCGTCACACCTGATGTACCAACACACTTCCCCATGGCGATAGCTTCTAGTTGTTGTTCATTGATCGTAATAGACTATCAGATTTAGAGACTATGAATATCGAAACTAGACATCTATTGTCACATCGGGTGTATTCCCCTTGACGATAGCTTCTAGTTCATATTCATTGATCTATGAATACCGAACTCACCTTTTATTCTTTGTTATCCATGACTTCCTCTTTAGAATCAGTGTCCTCACTGGTTTGTAGACTAACTTAGTCCATTTCCTACCAGTCAGAGGATATATTCTTATTTGAACCACATCTCTTCTACCAACTCTTAGATTAACTTCTCAAATCTTGCAGAACGACCCTCCCTTCTGATAGTTTTTGCAAACTCCTCAGCATAAGAATCGTCTTCCTAGATTTAATAGGTCCTTCCAAGCTAAATCAAACACTTCACACTTCAGATGCTGATTCATCATTTAGTGCAAATTTCAGCATCTCAAGATCTATCACATTTTGATCTTCATTCATACCACCTTCATCGAGTGACTTCTAATCAGGTATATCTTTAGGAATAAACGCTCAATTCTCAAGATCCTCCTGTTCTAAGTCATCTTCGAAGACGAACCTCATTTCATCTTCATCTAACTCTGACAATGCTCCGATCAGACCTTGTCTTCAGAAACTTTAGTTGTATCTGAATCCTTGTCTTTTCCCTTATCAGCGGCTATGAACACCGACTCCCCCTGAGGATCAGCAAGCTGAGCAAATTGTTGTCTTGTAAGATCTGCCAGCTCACTATTCATGCCATCTTCTTCGACTTCTCTATAATTTCTCCCCCTGAGATGGATGATATTTCAACAAGTCCTCCAGTATAGCCTCCAGATTTGCAATATGCTGCTGCTGATCAGTGTCTGTCTGATCCAACTGGGCATTAAGATGTTGAAGTTCACGAATCACCTTTGTCAGTTGAAGAATCTGTAATTCTGTAAAAACTCCAATTCTAACACTGTATAGACTTAATCAACACATGAAACAAGTTATGATATGTTAGTAGGACATTAAAAACCATTATTCAACGATAAAAATTCAATGAAACTCTCCTTACTTACATTCTTTAAAGGTTTAGAACGTAAACCAAACACTAGAAATAAGTTCGAGAGAAACAGTTGTTATCTTCGTTAAACAATCACAAACACTTAAGTGAAAATTTTGAAAATACTTGAATAAAATTCAACTTTTTCGTGTAACAGAATTTTACAAACTTTGCAGAAACATTCACACTAAGCAACAGATTTTCACGCAATATTTGTTTATTCAACCAATCATGCAACCTAGTAACTTTGACCTTTTTCCTACTTAGAATTAAAATAGAATAAAATAAAATTTAACTAAATTTAAACTTAAGCTATTCTAAACTACTTTTAAAGATTTACAACCTAAACTAACAGAATATTTTTTGCGAGAAAGCCAAAGACAGGTTCAATCAGACAGCGGTGTCAAATACGCACTTCCAGTATTTTACTTTCACACTTAGGAATTTTTTGATTCCTTTGATTGTTTGTCGTGACACACATTTCTAGACAATTGTTGGTATTATTTTCTCTTTAAACATGTTACACTTTGGAATATCCGTTGGCCTTTTTATTTATCAAGAAATTACCTTACGTGACTCATACTTAGATATACTTTTATGATCAAGGCATACACACAATGACTATAACTTTCGGTATTGCAAACTTTCTTTAAAAGGCAAACGTCGGACACAGTTCTGTATTTACATACAACAGAGTGTCTTAGTTTGTCGTATAGTTTATTTTAAAGCTAGGAAGACAGCGGTGACATGTCTGTACTGATGTACAACAAAGCGACTTATCTTGCTAACTCGTGTCAAACCAGAGGCAACAGGTCTGTACTTACGTACAACAGAGTTACTTGTTTTGACTCTCAATTCGGTATCATTATTTTTCTATTCTTTACATTTTTAAGATGTATCTGATGTTGCTATACATCCCCAGAAAGTTTGCATACCTCATTTAGAATCAATGTCTGTACGTCTCTAACATAAAAATTAAGACCAATTGGTCATACATCTAAGTTAGTGACACGTCTGACTTTTTCTTGAATATTTTATTAGCCTTGAGACTCCCTATATGTATTATGCCTACCAACATATCAAAATAGATAATGTATAACACTTAGAATTTTAGGTGCATTATGTGTGAAAGCTTAACACTTAGAGATTGTAAAGACTTTTGCAGAATTTCGGAGTGTGATTAAGCAAAAGCGATCTCGAGTTTACTAGTATTCAGAGAGTGTTTTCGGAGAGAATCATCGTGTAGGTACATTCGTAGTCGTTCATATAACGCCGTGGTAGCCTGATGCTGCTTTTCTTCTGGTCTAGCAAACCCTAAGAAAGCCCTACTTACTGAGTCTTCTGTTTCAGCCGGTGACGATGTCTCTCCCGAGAAGAATGCTGTAGCGGTCTTCAATTCAGTTGCCACTGAAGGTTTTGATTTCCCAAAGTACATAGCAAGATCTTGAACTTGGTCATAATCCGTTTCCTTCTTCAGCAAATCAAAGTGATATGCCCTCAGCGTTCCGATAACATTATCTAGAGTCAGAGAATAGAACTTGTCTTCATCATGCTTTATTAAGGCCACATACATCTCCCATTTGGCCGGTAAAGCATCCAGAATCTTGTTAATCTTCTCCGTTTCACTATACTCCACGTTGTGGCTATCTAACTCAGTTAGCAAATGATAGAATCATGTAATAGTCTCACCCAGCTTTTCGTTCTTCAAGGCTTTGAAGATTGCAAACTGCTGCTTGAGCATTTCCATTCGATTCTTTCTGACCCTCGGTTTACCTTCAGACCGTTTCTCTAACGCATCCCACAACACTTTTGCTGTCTTCTGATTACGGAAGGTGTGCAATATCTCCTGAGGTAACGCCATTCGAATGATAGCGAAAGCACGGTTTTCTGCTTCATACAGCTTTTTATCGTCGTGTTTCATCTTTGAATAAGTCACAACCTTTTGTCGACCTTCAACCTCAGCCATAGGTGGAATGTATCCTTTGTCAATACAAATCCACATTCGCATATCATTAAACCTCGCGAAGTCGGCAAACCTATCCTTCCACCAGTAATAATCCTCAATTTTCATTAACTTCGGTGGTGAATTCGCCTTTCCAACCTTGTGATCCATCTCCATAAACCTCTGCAGACTTGCCATTGTTTCAAATATATTTGAATTCAAACTTAATTAATTTAATTCGAAATTAAGTTAAATTAATTCTTTCGAATTTAGGTAAATTCAAATCTAATTAAATTTAAACCTGGTTTGGAACTAAATTCGAAATTAAGGTTGAAGTCCAACTATATTCGAAATTAACAACAAAGTCGAAGGTCCTTAAATTCGAATTCCCTAATTCGACTTTAGTGTAAAGTCGAAACCCCAAGCAAATTGGAAATGGCCAAATTCGAAGCAAACTTTAAGGAAACTCGAAAGGAGCGTATTTTCAGTCAAACTCGAAAATGAGCAAACCCTAATATAATACTCCCTTACTAAACTCGAGCGCCGCAAATTCGAAAAACGGATAATACTTCGAGTTTTTCAAGTTTTTCAGATTAAATCAATGTTTTTACAAGTAAAAATACTGATTTTGGTCAAAAACTTGAACTACAACAAAGTATTTCCCGAAATTTGATTTGATAAGCTCGAAAAACCTCAAAAATCGTGAGATTAACCGTCCAAAACGTCAAGAAACCTAGGATGTTGCTTATGAACACGAAGAACACCAAGAACACCCCAAAAGCTCCGATACCACTTGTAAGGTCTTGAAACTCACGGATTTATCTAGACGCGACACCGTCCAACGAGTGCGGAATCCTCGTTAGTGGCTTGACGGTAAGATCACACTCACTGGAACACGGAGACTACCACGGTGTTATACGAACGACTACGAACGTACCTACATGATGATTCTCTCCGAAAACACTCTCTGAATACTACTAAACTCGAGATCGCCTTTTCTTAATCACTCTCCGAAATTATGTAAAAGTCCCATAATTAACCGAATTAACCCTTAATTATACTGACTGATTCGAGTTTGTCTAGGACAAATTCGAATCTGGCCCAAGGCCCATTCGAATTTGTCCTCAATGACAATTTCGAATTTACCTTAAATTCGAACATGTTCCTAAAACTTATTCTAGAACTTAATATGATCGTCTAAGCTTATCATGCAAATATAAACCTCATACACAATCATGATATCAATAACAAAACTAGACTGCTGTCGTCACACCGGATGTACCAACAATTGTAAAGGTCATCCAACTCTATTTAATCAAGAGTATCTTTTGTTCTCCATTGGGCAGCATAGACTATCCACTCTTCACCAAGTGATCTAAGAAATTTTCTGTTTACTTGGTCTTGATCCAAACTGACTTTGGCACTCTCCAATTCACCTATCAGCTTATTAAACCTGTCAAAAATTTGAGTGAGGTTTTCATTCTTGCCACTAGAAAAGCTTTCATACTGCTGTTTTAGAAGATCTTTTTTATTCCTTTTGGTGCTAGTATTTCCAGCAAATCTTTTCTCTAAAGCAATCCAAAGAGAATGAGCAGTATAGAATTTTTTAAACTGATGTTGATAAGCATTAGGAATGGCTATCTATATGAGAGTAAGAGCTTTCACTTCATTCATTCTAGCCTTTCTTTCAAGTTCAGTCTTTGGAGGTGTTTTTATGGGCTTGCCCTCAGCATCTAGTTCAGGATCAACTACAGGAGGATATTCAACAGCTTCCCATATGGCATAATCAATAAATTGAATGTGCTGTTGAATCCTGAGTTTCCACATCTCGAACTCAGTGGGTTTGAGCATAGGCACTTTGAGTCCTTGCCCAGATCCACCACTGCTATTTTAAAATTCCATTGTAGAAAAAATAAAAATTTTAAAAGAAAGTTTCTGACTTTGAAAACAAAGAAAAACCTGTGGCTCTGATACCACTTGTCAGGATCAAAATCACTACCTAAGATTAACTGTTTTGAATAAATCAGAGTGTAAACCAATAACCTTATATTGAACCAAAGTCCAATTAAGAAGTTTGCGGAATAACACTTAATTGTTTTTAAGAAAAACTTTCAGAATAAATAAGACATAAATATAACCAAAAATCAAATCTTTTATATTGCCAAACTCACTGATTACAATCACCTCTAATCTGTTTGATTAGACGCAGAACACAAACTGTTCTTAGGGTTTTACAACCTTAGAGGCTTGAGAAACTTAATCATAAAGCAATTACAATTGAAGCACACGATTACAAAATTTGCACGTACAGACTTCTAATAGAAAAACCTATTCTATCTATATATAGCCTTCTGATTTGTTTCCTTGAGGAACTCTGATTTCTCTGGTAGTAGATATGCTTGAATCTTCAAATGTAAATCACTTTCTGAAATTCAGCACTTTCTGTTGTTAAAACTGTTGAGCAGCTTGAACTTAATCTGTTGAGCAGCTTGAACTTGAGCATCTTGAACTTTTAACTCTGGCAGCTTGAACTTTTGAACTAGCAGCTCGAACTTACTCAAGTAACAGTTTGAACTTTGTAATTACAAAGAATAACTACTAACAGTCTGAGAAATCTAACTAACAGCTTGACATACTTAAAATATTTCCCAACATGTTTAATTTGTTGTTCGATTCTATGACCTTTATGATTTTAGTTCTTTATGACTTTTGTTCTTCATGTTTATGTTCTTTAGGATTTTAGTTCTTCATATTATGTTCTTTATGTCTATGATTACAATTATATATATATGTATATAAAATATACCGCTATATCACCGATATATCACCTTAATAACCGCGATAGCAAATAGCGGTCTTGACCGCTATTGGACCGCGAGACGCTATTAACTGCATAGAGTGTGTGTGTGTGTGTGTGTCTTATTTTCAAGCAACAACAAAAACAATTAAGCAAATGTGTGTGTTTTTTTAAACATAATTATAGTAGTAAGCATAGGTAACATGTATTTGTAATTGTATGTTGCATATATATTTTGTGTGTGCTTTGTAATTAAACCAACAGCTGCCATAAAAGTAATAAGTGTGGGTTTAATATAGATAAATTAACAACAGTTGCCAGGTATGGGTGTTGTACATATTATTGGGAATTACTTTTGTTGATGAAAAATAATGAGTCTCGGGGTCACTTTGTAATTACTTGATAGTTTGTGAATGTATATAAATAGAATAGTGTAACAACCTAGCTTTCAACTGAACTTAAATTCTGTATTTGATCCAATAATGTAATTTAATTACATTATTTGTCTTGTAATTTAATTATGTATGAGATTATTTAATTAAATTATATTTATCTTATAAATTATTGTTAGATGATTAAATTAAAAGAAATGTAAAATACAAAAGTGGAAGTGGGTTAATTTCACAAAATGTTAAAATGAAATATGTAAACTTAATTAGTGGACATTTAACACCATTTAAAGAAAACCACTCTCTCACTCTACTCTCTCTCTATCCTACGACACCTACACCAAATTGATCAAAGAACTCATAAATTGTGTAATAAATTGAAGAATTAAGACAAAAAGGAGTTACAAGAAGCATCAAACAACAAGAAACTACAAGATTTTGAAGTAATTCTTGATTAAATTTGAAATATTATGAGTATTGGTTCGGTTTTGTTAAAAAACCGAAACTTATGGTTATAAATGTGGAATTTAATGGTTGCATGTTTAAGGTTTTAGTAGATAATGATGAATTTAAGTTGTTTGAAGTTACAGAAATGAAAATTTATGGTTGGATCGTCCAATATAATTAGAAATCTGATTTTTTGGTAAAAATTGTGTTCTTGACAAAAGTTCATATTTTGGACGATTTTAATCAAATAATTGTGTTAATGATAGGGAAAATAGTATAAAATCAACCCAATGATGATAATATAACTTATTTGTAAGTTGCATGTTGATAAAATGAGTTTTTGTGAATGTTTGGTAGAAAATTCGTATGCATAAAGTTAAGAACACCAAGAACAATTTTCTGGAAATTATGAAGATATGGGATCCGAATTCGGTTGAACCCGAATTCGGATGAAAAGCCCAATTCGGATCTCACTTCGGATGTGATGTCTAGTTCGGGTCCCAATTCGGATTTAATTCGGATAATGCATTTCGGATGTTCCTAATTCGGTCCCGAAATCCCAATTCGGATGTCTACTTCGTTCCTATGCTTTGGTCGGTCCTAATTCGGGTTAGTCATTCGGTCCGAATCCGGGTGACTGGTCCGGATTAGTCTGAATCCAGATGACCCATCCGAATGGTCCAAACCAAGGGTCCGAATTCGGATGTTTGATTATCACAAATAAATGACGTTTTAAAATTACAATACCCATGAATTTATGATGAAAGATTGATTAAAGCAATATGAGATATATTAAAATTTATATATCATTAAGATTTCAAAGAGTCAAAGAGATTGGAAAATGATTAATAAGTTATCAGTTATCAGAATCAGATAAAATAAAGATTCATGAGTTATCTCATGAATCGTGTGTGCAGGCCAATGCTGGCTCAGACAAGTATAACTTTATATTGTCTCGAGCTATTTCCTAAGCGTTCTTTGATTGAATAAAAACTTGAAATTCTCCCTTTTTACTTTTATAGATCCAATTCCTTGGCCATGTTGTATCTGGCGAAGGTATCTCAGTTGATCCGTCTAAAGTCGAGTCTGTTCAGAAGTGGCAAACGTCTCGCAATGCCTCCGAAATCAGAAGTTTCCTTGGATTGGCCGGTTACTATCGGCGATTCATTAAGGACTTCTCTAAAATTGTTGTGCCACTCACGATGCTAACACGAAAGAATACTCCTTTCGATGGGCTGATAAACAGCAAGAGACATTTGAAACTTTGAAATAGAAACTTATTCAAGCGCCAATCCTAGCCTTACAAGAAGGCAATGATGACTTTGTCGTTTATAGCGATGCATCTGGTACTGGTTTAGGTTGTATCCTTATGCAAAGGGGAAAAGTTATTGCCTACGCTTCAAGGCAATTGAAAGACTACGAGAAAAGTGCACCAACTCATGATCTTGAGTTGGCTGCTGTTACCTTTGCATTGAAAATATGGCATCATTATCTCTATGGGACTAAGTGTCAGCTTTCTACTGACCATAAAAGTCACAAGCATCTATTTACTCAAAAGGATCTGAACTTGAAACAACGTCGGTCCTTAGAGCTTATCAAGGACTATGATTGTGAGATCCTATATCATCCCGACAAAGCCAATGTGGTCGCGGATGCTTTGGTTAGAAAGAAGTATCCAGAAAAGTGTTGCTACGCCCTAACTCCTATTGTATTCTCCTCTGATCTTATTGAAGACATCTGATCTGCCCAAGCTGAAGCATTGAAAGAAGAGAACCTCTGTTCTGAAAATCTCAAAGGGCAATTGCAATTCTTATCTATGAATCATTTGGGACTTCAATGTCTCAAAGGAAACCGAATCTGGATTCCTAAGTATGGTTCAATCCGCAACACTCTTCTATCTGAAGCCCATCAGTCCAAATTATCTATTCATCCTGCCAGCTCAAAGATGTACTTCGATCTAAAAGCTGATTACTGGTGGGCAGGAATGAAAAAGGACATCGGTCAATATGATGAAAGCTGCAGAGTATGTCAGATGGTTAAGGCAGAACATCAGAAACCCTTCGGGGATATGCAACCACTACCAGTTTCTGAATGGAAGTGGGAGCATATAACCATGGACTTCGTCACGAAATTGCCTAAAACCAAGAGACAGCACGACTCCATCTGGGTAGTCGTGGATCGATTAAAAAAGTCAGCTCACTTCATACCGATGAAAGAGACATATACTCTTGATAGATTGGCACAGATGTACATCACTGAAATTATCTCTCATCACGGAGTGCCAAAGTCTATCGTCTCCGATCGTGATAGTCGTTTTACTTCAAGATTCTGGAAAGCGCTGCAAGACAGGATGGGTACTCGAATCTCTATGAGTACTGTTTATCATCCTAATGCAGATGGCCAAAGTGAACGCACTATCCTTACTCTGGAAGATATGCTCCGTGCCTGCGTTCTTGATCTGGGTGGTAATTGGGATGACCATTTGCCTTTGGTCGAATTCTCATATAACAACAGTTTTCATTCAACGATCAAGATGGCTCCTTTTGAAGCTTTATATGGACGAAAGTGCAGAACTCCCACCTGTTGGCGCGAAACAGGTGAATCGCCGTTAGCAGGTTTTGCCCTTCTACAGTTGACTCATGAGAAGATTCAACTTGTCAAAAGGAATATACTTGAAGCTCAAAGCAGGCAGAAATCATACTATGACAATCGGCATCGATCGATTAGTTTTGCAGTTAATGACTGGGTGATGTTATAAGTATCCCCAATGAAAAATGTGGTACGGTTTCAACGACTGATGTACACATTCCTGCTGAAAGTGTACTACAATTTCAAGCTTCAGAATCTAATGACACTCCCTTGAAATCTGAAAAAACAGAAAACCCTACCTCAGTTGATATTCCACCATCTTCAGAAACTATCCCTCGAATTCCCTACCAGGACATGAATCCCAATGAAGACTAGCTTCAACCTTATCCTCATACATTCAAATGGAAAATGGACCACTCACCTGAAAATATCATTGGTGATCCCTTTGCTTCTAATAAAACCCATAGAGCTACAATAACTGAATGTCTCTTTTCAAATTTTTTGAGCATGATCGAGCCAAAAACGGTGAAAGAAACTCTTTTGGATGCAGACTGGAATGTAACGATGTAAGAGGAGCTAAATCAGTTTGAAAGGTTGAAAGTCTCGATATTGGTGGAATAACCAAAAGACAAATCTATCGTTGGCACGAAGTGGATCTTCAAGAACAAGAAAGATGAACACGTTGTCATCATTCGAAACAAAGCGAGACTCGTTGCCAAAGGATACAGTCAACAGGAGGGAATTAATTAAGTTGAAACCTTTGCCCCTGTTGCCCGGATAGAAGCAATTAGAATGTTTTTAGCGTTAACAGCTCATAAAAACTTTACTATATATCAAATGGATGTAAAAACTACGTTTTATTATGGGGAGTTAACTTATGAAGTATATACATATCAGCCCGACGGATTTACTGATCCTTCGAATCCTGATCATGTATATATTATAGATAAGTCACTGTATGACCTTTAGCAAGCACCAAGAGCTTGGTATGATGCCCCTTTCAAATTATCTTTTAAAATGTGGCTTCAACAAAGGTGTTGTGGACACTACCCTATTTATTAAACGTCAGGGTCCCGATATCATAGTTATTCGAATATATGTGGATGATATAATATTTGTCTCTACAAATCCTGAGTTTTGCAAAAAAGTTTGCATTTTTAATGTCCCAAAAATTTGAAATGAGCATGATGGGTGAAATAAATTTTTTCTTGGCATTACAAGTAAAACAACTTACTGATGGAATTTTCATCAATCAGTCAAAATATATTCAAGACATGTTAAAGAAATTTAACATGGTCAATAGTACTCGCATGAAAACAGCCATGGGTCCTGATTCAAAATCAAAACTCGATGAGGACATTTCAGGGAAACATGTTGATGTAACTCGTTATCGAGGAATAATTGGGTCATTAATGTACTTAACAGTAGGTAAACTTGATATTATGTTTGATACATGTGTCTGTGCAAGATATCAGGCATATCCAAAAGAATCACATTTGACTGCTGCCAAAAGAATCTTAAGATATCTGAAGGGTACACCAAACATAGGTTTGTGCTATCCTAGGGAATCATCATTTACATTGACTGCCTTTTCTGATGCTGACCATGCAGGTGATAAAATGGACAGAAAAAGTACATCAGAAGCAGTTCAATTCCTTGGTGACAAACTCGTCTGCTGGTCATCCAAAAAGTAACACTGTGTGTCACTATCAACAACAAAAGCTGTGTACGTTGTTGTATCATCTTGCTGTTCACAAGTGTTGTGGATGAAGAGCCAACTGAGAGACGACGGGTTTAAACCTCAGACGATCCCTATCTATTGTGATTCACAGAGTGCAATTGCAATAGCATCCAATCCGGTGCAACACTAAAAAACTAAACACATCGATGTCCGGTATCATTTCATGAAAGATCATGTAGAAAATGGTAATGTAGAATTATATTTCGTACCAACTGAATATCAACTAGCTGATTTGTTTACCATAGCGTTAGATGAGAAACGATTTAATTTTTTGGTATACAAATTGGGTATGTTGAATCGGTTGATTTAAACATTCAGTTGCTACAAAATAAAATTCTAAGTTTATAATTTTTTACTTGATTTAATTTTTGTGTTCATCTCATGTGATTTAAATGTTTTTCATTTTTTTGAGATTTAACTGAATTGGATTGTCATGTGCAGGGGGAGCACACATAAAAAGTGATATACATCTGAGGGGGAGCATTATTTTTTTGGTTCAATTTTTTTATATATAAAAATATAGTTAAAATATTTTTTTGTGTTCTTAAAATTTTTTTTAATTGTGAAATTTTTTTTTTGTTTTTTGTTTGGTTATTTTGTTTTATTTTTTGTGTCTGAATTTTTTTTAATGGGCTTCGATGAAAAATGAGAGAAGGGGTTTCCAATTTTAAAAGTGGGCCGGGTTTAAATTTCCAAACGGGTTATAAATTTGAAATTTGATTTTCAAATTCACTTTTCAAAAAAAAAAAAAAAAAAAAAAAAATTCACGCACTATTCAAAAGTATTGTTCATCTTTTTCTCTCGGTTTTCTTAATCCAGAAGCAATCAATATCTGTTGAATTCAAGTGTTGCTGAAACTATTTTCTAAGTTTTCGTATGGTATCTGTTAATGTTTTTGTATTATTTTTAGTGTTATTTTCGAGTTTTATGTTCATATATTTCTTTTAATGTGTGTGAATGTGTGTGTCGGAGTGTGTAAATTTTGATATTGTTGTTTGGTGTTTTTAATCGGAAATTGAAAGTCTGTTAGTGTCCATAATGATCATATGAACTTGAAATTCAAATTTCAAGTCCTATATCTAAACGGACGACTTCTGTGAAGTCACAAGAGCTTAAAGACGACATGAATGATCTAAATAAATTGTTTGAAAATTTCTATGAAGACTACTTTGATAAGACCAAATCTAATGTTCAAATTTTGGTTCCTGACAGGATTACTGAAGATCCGGACGTAGTCTCAGATCATTCTCATCAACCAATTTCTGAAGATACTGGAGAGGTTTCAACGACTGATGTACACATTCCTGCTGAAAGTGTACAACAATTTCAAGCTTCAGAATCTAATGACACTCCCTTGAATTCTATAAAAACATAAAACCCTACCTCAGTTGATATTCCACCATCTTCAGAAACTATCCCCCGAATTCCCTACCAAGACTTGAATCCCAATGAAGACTAGCTTCAACCTTATCCTCATACATTCAAATGGAAAATGGACCACCCACCTGAAAATATCATTGGTGATCCCTTTGCTTCTAAAAAAACCCATAGAGCTACAATAACTGAATGTCTCTTTTCAAATTTTTTGAGCATGATCGAGCCAAAAACGGTGAAAGAAACTCTTCTGGATGCAGACTGGAATGTAACGATGCAAGAGGAGCTAAATCAGTTTGAAAGGTTGAAAGTCTGGATATTGGTGGAATGATCAAAAGACAAATCTATCATTGGCATGAAGTGGATCTTCAAGAACAAGAAAGATGAACACGTTGTCATCATTCGAAACAAAGCGAGACTCGTTGCCAAAGGATACAGTCAACAGGAGGGAATCAATTAAGTTGAAACCTTTGCCCCTGTTGCCCGGATAGAAGCAATTAGAATGTTTTTAGCATTTACAGCTCATAAAAACTTTACTATATATCAAATGGATGTAAAAACTACGTTTTTAAATGGGGAGTTAAGTTATGAAGTATATACATATCAGCCCGACGGATTTACTGATCCTTCGAATCCTGATCATGTATATATTATAGATAAGTCACTGTATGACCTTAAACAAGCACCAAGAGCTTGGTATGATGCCCTTTCAAATTATCTTTTAAAATGTGGCTTCAACAAAGGTGTTGTGGACACTACCCTATTTATTAAACGTCAGGGTCCCGATATCATAGTTATTCGAATATATGTGGATGATATAATATTTGTCTCTACAAATCCTGAGTTTTGCAAAAAAGTTTGCATTTTTAATGTCCCAAAAATTTGAAATGAGCATGATGGGTGAAATAAATTTTTTCTTGGGATTACAAGTAAAACAACTGACTGATGGAATTTTCATCAATCAGTCAAAATATATTCAAGACATGTTAAAGAAATTTAACATGGTCAATAGTACTCGCATGAAAACACCCATGGGTCCTGATTCAAAATCAAAACTCGATGAGGATATTTCAGGGAAACATGTTGATGTAACTCGTTATCGAGGAATAATTGGGTCATTAATGTACTTAACAGCAGGTAGACCTTATATTATGTTTGATACATGTGTCTGTGCTAGATATCACGCATATCCAAAAGAATCACATTTGACTGCTGCCAAAAGAATCTTAAAATATCTGAAGGGTACACCAAACTTAGGTTTGTGCTATCCTAGGGAATCATCATTTACATTGACTGCCTTTTCTAATGCTGATCATGCAGGTGATAAAATGGACAGAAAAAGTACATTAGAAGCAGTTCAATTCCTTGGTGACAAACCCGTCTGCTGGTCATTTAAAAAGTAACACTGTGTGTCACTATCAACAGCAAAAGCTGAGTACGTTGTTGTATCATCTTGCTGTTCACAAGTGATGTGGATGAAGAGCCAACTGAGAGACGACGGGTTTAAACCTCGGACGATCCCTATCTATTGTAATTCACAGAGTGCAATTGCAATAGCATCCAATCCGGTGCAACACTAAAAAACTAAACACATCGATGTCCGATATCATTTCATAAAAGATTATGTAGAAAATGGTAACGTAGAATTATATTTTGTACCAACTGAATATCAACTAGCTGATTTGTTTACCATAGCGTTAGATGAGAAACGATTTAATTTTTTGGTATACAAATTGGGTATGTTGAATCGGTTGATTTAAACATTCAGTTGCTACAAAATAAAATTCTAAGTTTATAATTTTTTACTTGATTTAATTTTTGTGTTAATCTCATGTGATTTAAATGTTTTTCATTTTTTTTTTTGAGATTTAACTGAATTGGATTGTTATGTGCAGTGGGAGCAGACATAAAAAGTGATATACATCTGAGGGGGAGCATTATTTTTTTTTGTTCAATTTTTTTATATATAAAAATATAGTTAAATTTTTTTTTTGTGTTGTTAAAATGTTTTTTAATTGTGAAATTTTTTTGTTTTTTGTTTGGTTATTTTGTTTTATTTTTTTGTGTCTGAATTTTTTTTAATGGGCTTCGATGAAAAATGAGAGAAGGGGTTTCAAATTTTAAAAGTGGGCCGGGTTTAAATTTCTAAAAGTGTTATAAATTTGAAATTTGATTTTCAAATTCACTTTTCAAAAAAAAAAATTTCGCGCACTATTCAAAAGTATTGATCATCTTCTTCTCTCGGTTTTCTTAATCCAGAAGCAATCAATATCTGTTGAATTCAAGTGTTGCTGAAACTATTTTGTAAGTTTTCGTATGGTATCTGTTAATGTTTTTGTATTATTTTTAGTGTTATTTTCAAGTTTTATGTTCATATATTTCTTTTAATGTGTGTTACTGTGTGTGTCGGTGTGTGAAAATTTTGATATTGTTGTTTGGTGTTTTTAATCAGAAATTGAAAGTCTGTTAGTGTTCATAATGATCATATGAACTTGAAAATCAAATTTCAAGTCCTATATCAAAACACACAACATTTATTTTGAAATTGAAGATTCAATTTTTTGAGTTTTTGAATCTTCTGTAAATCGGATTTTTAGAAAATAAATTGTTGTTTTTGGAAAAACATCAGTGAAGGAAAGATGTTCAAAACATGTTTTCGAGTAGGTGTATTTAAAAGTTTAGGTTTCAAAGTCCCTAGAAATAATTTTTGGATATTTCAGTGGTGTTTGGGATTAGAAAATTTGTAAGTGTTCAAACTCGAATTAATACTCACTCGAGAAAAGTTTAGTATATATCGAGTTTGAATATAAAGCACTCGAGAAATGTTTATGTTTCATTCGAGTTTAATAAGGATTGGGACTTAGAAATTTTTAGTATCAAACTCGACTGATACTTCACTCGAGAATGTTTAAGTCTTAATCGAGTTTGGCAAAGGGTTTTTCGAGAAATGTCCTTAGTTTATTCGAGTTTATCATAAAAAGGACAAAATTTTTCTAAGTTGTTTCAACTTGAAATAAGAGTCTATCGTGAAACCTTGTGTTTCTTTCGAGTTTCATGAGTATTCATTCGAGAAATCTTGAGCACACTTCGAGTTTAATGAAACCTCACTCAAGAATTACTTAGAGTCATTCGAGAAAACTCAAGTATCCTTCAAGTTTATTTGAGTCATTCGAGAAACAATGTGTCTCTTTCGAGTTTAGTGATTAGTCATTCGAGATCACTTAAGTTCAATTCGAGTTTCATAGAAGTTCATCCGAGTATGCTCATTACTCATTTGAGTTTGGTCCTTCATGTTTTGAGTTTGGAGTCAATTTTTCAAAAAATTTTCTATGTCTGGGAATTTTAAATTTTTCAGAGATATTTCACATTTTTCAAGAAATTTTTAAAATTTGTGTTTTATTAACATTGGTCTCTTAATGATTGACTTTGGAGTCCTAACAATAATATTTTATTATTATTGTCTGGAATCCCAATGCTTTAAATAATTTAACACATATTTTTCTAATTTCTTGTTAAATGTTTTATTTCTCTATCTGTAGGATTAAATTTGTTTACCTGACATATCTAACGTGTTTGCTATTTTTACAAGTATCAAATGGCATCCCAATCACCCACCCATAACTCTAACTCTTCAGATTCCCATTCATCATCTAATTATACATTGGTCTCTAAACCTGATAAATCTGCATCTGTTACTAGACCATCACCTATCCCAATTAGTCAAATCCAAACACTGCCTATCCCTACTAGACAACAATCACCGGTTCGATCCAAATGTATTAAAAGTTAGCCATCCGGTGATTATGGAAATCCTCAAAGGTCACCCACTTGGTTACTTGTTGAAATATAAACCTTCCATTCCACTTGTATACCTAAATCAATTCTGGCACACGATCAAATTCGTGCCTGCTGAAGGAGATCACCATTTCAAAGTTATAATTGATCAGTTTAAAGCAAAAATAACATCAGCCAGACTACGCCACAATCTGTTCTTACCAGGACGTATTGACACAATCAATTTCCCAAAGCTGGCAGATTTTGAAGACTTTGTTTTTGATTATCAATTATGTCGTGATCTTATATGTCTGGGTTATTCCAAACGACTTGAGAAAAGTTCAAAGTTTCACGGAAATGGGCTTAACGGAGAATGGTATACAGTGTTCGGCATCAACAACAGATGTATGACCTCAAAACATACCGACATCGATCGAGGAAGCATCCACTGTTTGGGACTTTTTCATGGAATTGATTTCAACAAGCATTGCGATTTTGCACAATGCATTTGGGAGAATCTGAAGCAGGTAGTGCTGGCTAAGAAAACAAACTGAGTGAGAAAATTTGTGCCTCTACAATAGTTTATACAAATATTGATCATAGGTATCTTGAGGGCAAACGAGAAAATTCCAAAGAGATCAAATGCTCGTAAACGCCCAGACTACGTAATGATGAGTCTTCACAAGGTTCAGGATGCTCCAAATGCAAATGTTATGCCAATTCCTGAATCCTTTCTAAAGTATGATGATTCCGAGGCTGAAAGTGTTAGATTGTATAGTATAGATCATGCTCTGATTGAAACTCAAGAACTGAGTTTTATGCCCAAAGAGTGATAGGTGAGAAGGCACATCAATAAGGGGTTGATGTACAGGGAAGCCAAATTGAGACTGGGGGTATTGCGGAGGAAGTGAGGGGTGGTGAAAGTAGTTCTGATATTGAACGTACTTTATCCAATATACCTGAAGGAGGAAATGAGGGAGAAGACGATGATGGTGGTGATGATGATGACGATAATGATAATTTGGGAGGTGATGGTGGAGTTGAGATATCTCCAATCGTGAGCTTACCAGAAAAAGAGATAGAGGAAGTGATGAGTGTGAGGGAGACCCAAGCCATAGACAGTCAGGTAGCCACATCTGCTGTTAGCTCTCCTTCGAGAGTTAACATTTAAGAAACCGGTATCCCACTGATGATTGCACACCCATCTTGCCACTCATCTCCTTCCCAACAAGGAGATGTTTCATTTTTTCACGGGGATTTAGCACACAATCTATCCTTGGATCATTCGGATTCTCTGGATATTGAAACTAGTACAATTCTGCCCCATTGTACATTTATTCTTCCACAAGTCATAGAACCTATACACGATAGGACACTCGCGCCTACTTCATTTGTTGAAGTAAGTATAGAAAGACAACATGTCCCTGTCAGAACAACCACAGTGATGGAAGCATCCGTTGCTCCTTCACTTTTAATGTTTGGAAGTCCTACCAGAGGTATATCAAAGCCAACTGTGAATTTAGGCCACACGGAGGTTCTTTTTACAAGTTCTACCGTTGTGACAAGTGGATGTCTATGTGACCTAGTAATTAGTCCGTTACCCTTTGTGACAGAATCTAAACTGAAGGAATCCATAGCTAGAGTGACTAATCACATGACAAGAATATACTGAAATGATGAATCAAATGGCAAATATTCAATGGTTGTTGAAAGGAAAGGCTGCTACAGAGGTTGTAGAAGAAGATGAGCCCGAAATGTGAATTAATGAGCTGAGAGATTATTGTTTTGAGGAGTCCGATGAGATGAGGGAGAGAATGACGAGTTTGGAAAACACAGTTGTGAGTGCTCTAGGTTCGTCATCTGAAAGGCTGTCTTCTGTTGAACAGACTTGTAAAGCTCAAGCATCAGCTCCTAAAAGAAAGCATGATGATCATGATGAAGACTCCGATGATGCTCCTCATGAGGGAGAGAAGAGGGGGAAGCTTGGAGAAACTGAGACTGTGCTACCGATGGTTGTGTATACTAAAAAAGAGACAGGAGGTGAATATGTCAGAGAAGTTGGTGGTTCTAAAGAAAAACCAGTTGATGCTCAGAGTGAGATGGGATTGATTCTCTATGAAGATGTTCCAATCCTTGAAGTATTCAATCTGGTATTTACAACTTCCAAGAATATGATGATTCTTGACAACGAAGAAGAAGAAGTATTAAGAGTTGATGGAGCTGAACAAGAAATTGAAGTATCTGATGGTGATGAAGTTTTTGATTTATCTGTTAAGACGTTGAGAGCAAAGAAGATTGTTGATGAGGAGGAGTTAGTAGAGGAAATTTGGAGAGATGATGTGCCAACACCAACGGTTGAAAAGCCTGCGGTGACGGTTACAGTCAAAGAGGAATATGATCCATTTCCTAATGAAATGTGATGCCCCAATCTGTCCAAAAGCTGAATGAAGTTGAAATTATGGATAAGTTTTTCAAGAGTTATATTCTAGCTGATGAATCTGAAAGTCAACATCACCTGAGGTTTACAGTTCAAGAAGTGGTGCAAAAAGAAATAAACGATATGTTGACTTTGCTGAATGAAGATGAAGTTATAAAGAAAAGGATTAGAAAGTTAGATCTGTCAGAAAAACAGAATGCTGACTACATCAGAAGAAGAAATAAGCTTCCATTCCTAGAATATCGTCTTGAAGAGAAGATTTCTGCAAGAAGCATGCTCCGTGCTCATTTTTGAAATTATTCCGAGTCATTGAACCTAACATGCCAAATCTAGTGAATTATGCTTATTTTCTGAGAAACAAGACCCAGATTGTTGAAGATGTTAGAAGTGAGTTCAGGATTGTTGATCTGGTGAAGATCGAGAAAGATCAGTTTATGAAAATATTTTATCCTACTTTCACTGTAACAAGAACTTACAGGAACACTTACGTATTCAGTGAAGCAGATTTGTTTAATCTCAATCTGGTGGATGTTGAATATCTTTTTGATGACCTGTGCCGGAACAAAAGAGAAGAAAATTGTCGGTTTGCACTCAAGGCTCTATTTCACCTTATGCACACAAAACTGGTTCTCATGTCTGTGTAAGATCTTCAGATTGGAGACGAGAGAGGAATGAGACTGTAGGTCCCAAAAGGTTTCTCTAGTATGTTGCTATAAGTTGTAGAGGGGGGGGGGGGTGAATATTGCTTTTTAAATTTTCAACACATTTTCTCAATGTTTGTATGTATTATCAACAAGTGTTAATTACAAACAAGCTTGAACTGCGGAAAGGTTCAAGCTGAGATGACAGATACAACAGATGTTCTACTAATCAAAGACACGCTTAGACCAGTTACAATGAATACACTCACAAAGATGGACTCACTATTTAAAAGACAGACAAACAGACAGCTTGATCAAGAACAACTTGGACACACTCAACTGTTTTATTCAATCAGACTTTGCATGCATGAAAACACAATTCTTTTGCACGTTCTGAATATCACACTCTTGGTTATATCACATTCCTTAGAAGCTTCCTTTTATCCTTTAACAGAGAATCCCAGTGAAACTTCCTCATTAGATGTAGATATGAGGGAGTGTCTTCCCAAAAAGACAAAAAATACTTTTCTGCACGTTCTGAGAAGGCAATATTTGTCTTACATTGCAGAATCTTTGTGTTTTCCTTTTTTTCTCTATTGCAGAAGGCTTTAAGCAAAACAAGAATTTTAAATTTATACCTTTCATCTACTTGTATAGCCATTTTGATATAAGAAATGGTCATTCACCCATTTCAAATATCCACTTTGTATTCATGTAACAGAACAGCATGGGCAGTCTTAGCAGCTTCTGTTTTTCCACATTGTCTTTGACTTGTAAAGTAATCTTTTGGTCCAAGACAATACATGAGAACATGGAAACATATTTCATAAAGTGTTTAGCCTGTTCACAAAGAACAGAACACTTGGACTTTTGTCCAAGCTGCTCAACAGGTTAGAGCAGCGTAGACAGTTTATGTCCAGCCTGTTTAACAGAATAGAACAGCTTGAGCAATTTGCCTTAGTTGTAACAAATGCAACATGGTAAGCAACTTTGACTTATATTGCAAATTACTTTTCCGGTTTCAATAAGGCATTAACATGCGTTAAATTATACCTTCAAGAATCAAACAGGTTTGGTTAGTAATCTCCCCCTAAGATGTATAACAGGTTTGACTGAGGCCTTTTTGTGTCTAACAATCTCCCCTGATTTGCAATAATTAGTCTAAGCTGATTCTATCAATGATCAGTATATATTATTACATTACATTTGTTGAAATGAAATTGCCACATTGAAGTAAAGTAAAAGATCAGTTTATATATACACTGATATCGATTACAAACAACACGTGTTTTACAAAAGTAGAACTGATGTACTAAAGTTAGTTACAACTAATGTAAAAGGAGAGATTACAACTGATTTAATAAAGTACAACGTATGTACAAGTAGAATTTCAAAAAATTGGACTGTTGATGGTGGGAGCAAATAATGGCATGCCTGTCCAACTGATGGACCTTCAAGCTGTGTCCTTCCTTCAAACAGTTGTTCAAAGTGCTCCATGGTCTCATCAATCTCTTCTATTTCATGTTTGAGAAACATGAAATCAGGGTGTTCAAGTTCTCCTCTCTCATAGAAGCCTTTAAGTTGTTCGCAGATAGTTGCTCTCCATCTTGAGGATTGTTTAAAAGTATTAGAGAGTCCAAAGGCTATGAACTGCTTGAGACCAACCTTATGCAAATCGGAGGTTCTCTGGAAATACCTTTTCTTTGTTAAGGGGTCTACAAAGAATACCCCAAACTCAGGCTCCTCTATGAGTTTGCCTTCCTCAGGCTCAACACCTCTGGGCAGGCTGTGATTTACTCCTTTGATTTCAACAGCTAAGATGCCTTGATCAATCATCATTAGGAGTTCTTCAAGCTCTATAACGTTCCTCTTTCTCCTGGGCTTAATCTTGGGTTCCACCACTGAAGTAGCCTTAATTTGTTCTTCAGAGATCAGGCCCAGGTTTTTGACTCTCTCCATCAGCGTTTTGACATATGCCCTGACAGTCTTAGCAGTTTCAGATTTTGACTGACTTAGGGCAACTGCCAATTCAACCCATTCTCTGTACCCCATGGTAGCAACATCAGTATATTCATAATCTTCTAATTCTGGACGCATCAGCACCTAGCCTTGTTATCTGAATCTTTCACTGCTTGCCTTTCTTTGAAATGGGCACAACTTTGACAATTGTTTCCTTGGCAAGCATTTTGTTAGCCACATCAAAGAATTTCTTCCTTGCCAAGTTATCAAAGTGTACTTGGGCTCTTGCTGAGGAGGATGTAGGCTTTGACTTGGTCACTAAGACCTGTGTACTCTGCTCTTTCTCCCCTTCTTTCTCTGTCACTGACTCTTTGGCAGCCTGTAACAGTTTCCTTTGAACATCCAAGGAGGGAATTTTAACTTTTATTGCCTTCTTGTATGCAAAGGCCTTGGCAGAGACTTCTTACTTCTTTTGTCTTTCCAAAATCTCAAGCTGCTCTTCTTTGAATGTGTAATAAGTCTCTAGTGAAACACCCATTCCTTTTGCTTGAGACTTGTAAAATTTGAGTTGAGCATCTTTAAGATAATTAGTTTCCACAGAGACCTTTCCTTTACCCTTTGCTTCTTTGATCTGAGTAGCTTCCATTTCCTCCTCTTCTTCTTCTTCCTCAGCCGGTTCCAATATTAAGTGCCTCCTTCTGCTTGGCATGTCCTCAGGAATGGATTCCTCGCCCTTAGATGGTGCAAGGCTTGGAGATCCAGCCTGAGTAGGATGAGCAGCTTCAAAAATTTTGGAGACTACTACAATAGGACCTGTTTGGGAAAGAGCTGCTGCTTGACCCACTGAAGCTGATTTCTCCTTAGAGGGAGATGAAGATTTCTCTCCCTTAGACTTGGTCTTCAAGGCAGATATCTTTTCCCTTTTGAAGGAGATGGCACAGAGCCTTTAACAATAGGTCTGCCTGAAGGAACAGATCCAACAGGCTAGGTAGCAGCAGTTTTGGTAGCAGGCTTGGAACCAACAAGGCTATGCACCAAGAAAGCCAAGTTATCCTTAACCTCTGCAAGCTGGGTAACACATGTGTGAAGAGAAGAAGAATGAGAGGTTGCAAGGGAGGGAAGCTGAGAGATAGCATCCCTGTCACATGATGTGAACACCAAACTTTGAAGTTGTGCAAGAGTCAGTTCAAGAGAATTTTGCATATCATCAAAGTGTGAGGACAAAGAATTGGATAGAGAGACTACTAAGGTATTCAAGCTGGCCAGAGTGGAAAGGAGAGTGTTTGAGCTAGTATCAACAAGGACTGACAGTTGTTGGGAAATAGCTGACAGTGTGGACACGGAGTCATGTTGAGGAGAAAGAATTGATGAAAGAGAATAGGATAGTTGTTGCAGATGTGCAGTGAGTGCAAGCAGCTGAAAGAATGGTCAGCTTGGGGAGCAGGGGTTGGAAAAGAAGTCCTGAACGAATTAAGGAACCCCTGAAGCTGGGCAGACACAGAGTCTGAAATAATTGAAGGTAGGGAGGTCATAAAGTTTTCCAAAGAGCCAACTTTGTTGGTAAGCACAGAGAGCTGATCCTTCAAAGATAGATCTTTGGGGGATGGAGGTGTATGGGTTGACTATTTGGATTTGGTGGTTGGTGAGGAATGTGATGGTGAGGGTGAGGATTGAGGAGTATGTGGGTCAGTAGGGGGAAGGTAGGGAGACTTTGGATAGTAATTCCATAGCTTGGGCATAAGTTAGATGGCCCAGCTTGGAAAGGCCAAGGGGACCTTCAGCAGTGGCTGTATCTGCATCATGAGGTGAAGGGATAGGAGTGGATGGCCTTTCAGATGCTACTGGTAATGTATCACCTTCATCAAGACCTCAGGTGGTTCCCTCAGTAGTACCTTGGTTTATAGGCACCTCTTCATTAGGAGAGGGGATGTGCATTTCAACATCATCAGTGGTGAAAACTGATGATGGAATTTGCACTTGGGGAGCAGCCTCACCAGAGGGGTGTTCTACTCCCTCAGGTTCATCAGCTTGGGTTGTCGGTCCTTCAACAGCTGTTGGGTGTGGAACAACTGCATCACCAGGAGCAGAAGTTTGAGGCTGATCTGCTGGATGGTCTATTCCAGCAGCTTGGGCACCTTGTGCAGACTCAGATGGTGTATGAGAAGTATGAGGGGGTGACTGTGTGGACTCAGTGTGGAGTAGACAGGGCTCGTGTCTTTCAATGTCTTCAGCCTATTGAGAGGCTTGGACAGTTGATGTGGTGGTCTCCTTTTGTACAACTGGTTCCTGTTGGGAAGAACTAGAGGGCCTAGGCTGACTCAGGATGGACTCCTATTGGAGTGAAGCATGCTCCAAGTTTGCTGCACTTATTCCCAAAATAGTAGAAGCTATAGCAGCATGGTTTGCTTCTTTGTCAACTGACTCCTGTTGGGAGGGGTCATAGGGGCTAGATTGGGAGGTGGGTTTCTTTTTGGCTATGGATTTGCGTCTGCTATAGGACTTGAGGGATGAAGTGGAGGATGGATGTTCTGGGGAAGTGATGAGGGGTTCTATTTGGACTAGAGGTGAGACTGGGTCAGGAACAGGAGGGTCAACTGTTCCATGGTCTCATGTGCCACAAAGGCACCAACCACAAAGGCTTCAGGTTCAAAAGATGAACCAGGGTGAGCAGTCTGCTCCCCCTCAGCCACTGAGGCGGATGGGGTAGACTTAGTTATTTTAGCCTTCCTGAGGATAGGCTCAGCTTCACTTGATTGCAAGGCCCTTTTTCTCAGTTTGGGCCTTGATTTGGATTTTCCTTTGGGAGCAGTCACTGGATCCATCTTCTGAGTAGGAGGTTCTTCCACTAAACCAAAAAACCTCATCATGGGTGTTGACAGAGGAGGTTCATTTCCAAGAACTGGGGCATAAAACACTCTATTCCCAATAACAGAGAATGCATAAATAGTCAATAGCGGTTGAGAGTTGTATAGATGCTCACCACAGATGTGTTTGAAGATGAGGTTGAGGAACCTTGGATATCTGACAGCTGCTGGTCGTTGTTGTTACTCGACCAGATTCCATAGATTCGGGAAATCCACCTTGCCATGTTTAAAGTTGTCCCATCTACAAGCTGTAGGACAATGGGGACCTCATCTCTGCTGAGTGGGTCAAATGAACCAACCTTGCTGCTTAGGCTCAGTACCACTGACGCAAAGAGAAAGCTGTAGGTTGGAGATAGATCCCTCCTGAACAAGGTAGCACCCACTTTTGGTTCTGCCACACCACAGAAGCATAGCAGATTGCCCATTTTCTCATTCTCAGGTTGAGGTTTGTCATAGGTGTTAGCCACTAGGAGATGAAGAACTTCCCTGAGAAGAGCAGTAGTGATCTCAATTGTTTGAGTTCCATTGAGAACGGTTCCCCTGATGGTTTTGGTGGAAGGGTCATACGAGCAGGTATACCAAAACTCATAAACCATGTCATGGTGCATGACACCAGGAGAGTCAGTTAGTGCATAGTGCAGGGGATGGGCTTGCAGAAACTCCACCATCTATTCATAACCTTTTCCCACATAATTTTGGGAATAGTCAGGTTGGCAATCTAGTTGGTAGGTTTGATTGTGAGCATTGTTGTGACAGAGGGATGGTTTGCAATATCATCACCAACGAACACAGGTAAAAGGGGATTGTTTTTGTGAGCCATTTGGAAAGTAGTAGAGATGCACAATAGATGACACTTAGTCGATTTAGGGTTTTGCAGGTAGTTATGGAAGCAGTAGAGAAGAAGAAGAAAATGAAACAGTGGTTTAGGTATTTATAGGATTTGAATGTGAGTGAGTAGGAGAGAGAAAGATTTGGGCGGTTGATTTGAAATGTTATTTAACGGAAAATGGAACGGTTTTCCATGTAACAACGGTTGTCAGACCACTTGACCTTTTTAACTACTAACACACGTTAACAAACATTATTCATAGGTAATTGAGTTAAATAAATACGTAATTTAAGTAACTTAAATGTGAAGAAAGGTAATTAAAAACTGATGATCTAAGCAGTTGTTCAACCCTGTGATGAACAGGTTTCATCACAAACTAATCATTCTTCAAGCTGTTCATGCAACTTGTGCAACTGTATGAGAACAAGTTTCATTGTGAAACCTATTCAATAGTTGATCAGGTTACAAGGCATTGCCTTGTATGACAGATTTGGAGAGTGAGTAGGGTGGGAATTTTTACAACAGAACAAGTTTGAAGTGAAAACTTATTTTGTCAAGCCTGTTATTCGTTCAAGTTGTTCAAGTTTTCAAAAACTGGCTAAGTACAGGACAAGTAAAGCCTGTCCTGTCCAAGCTATTCTGGAAAATTTTGATAGAATTGAACAAGGTATTTGTAGATCATCAGTGACACTTAGTCACTTTTATTTAACATACCCAACTTGCTTACAATGTAATTAAACCTATTTTCATCAATAGGTTTGGTGAAAATATCTGCAAGATGTGCTTTAGTGGAAACAAAACTTACCTGCACATTACCTTTTTGGATATGATCCCTGATAAAATGATGTCTTACCTCAATATGCTTTGTTCTGGAGTGAAAGACTGGATTGTTGGAGATGGCTATGTGTAGGTCCCGAAAGGTTTCCCAAGTATATAGCCTTAAGCTGTAGAGGGGGGGGGGGGTGAATACAGCAATTTAAAAACTACACACTCTTTTCTTAATGTTTGTATGTATTATCAACAAAAGTTAATTACAAACAACCTTGAATGCGGAAAAGTTCAAGCTGAGATGACAGATACAACAGTATGTTAACTAATCTAAGACAGACTTACAGTATTTACAATGAATACACTCACTAGGAATTATTCACTTTGTTTACAAGACTCAAAGAAACAGCTTGAACAAGAACAACTTAGACACCAAGCACTGTTATATTCAAGTAGACTTGCATGCATGAAAGACACACTTGAATGCACGTTCACTCTTGGCTTCAGCACTTAGCTTTTTGGCTTATGCTTTCAATCCTTGGAAGTTTCCTTTTATACTCACTCCGAGGATCTAAGAGAAGCTTCTTCATTGGATGAAAGGAAAAGTGGAAAGTCTTGTTGAAAAGACAACATAAACTTTTCTGCACATTCTGAAAAGCAGACATGCCTTTATGTTGAAGAACTTTTGTCTTTTCACTTTGTCTACTGTTGCATAAGCTTTAACTAAATAAGGAATGTCAACTTTGCGTCTTTCTTCCTTTGTTAAGGGCTATTTTGATATAAGAAAAAGGTCTGTCACCCTTTTTCAAATATCCTTTTGTCTTCATGTAACAGAACAGCGTGGGCAGGCTGAGCTATTCTGTTTTCCACTTTGTCTTCGACTTTGTAAACTGATCTTTTAGCCATAAACACTACATGAGTACTTGGAAACATATTCCATAGAGTGTTTAGCCTGTTCACAAAGAACAGGTTCTGTTCACAAAGAACTGAACACTTGTAAACTGCCCAAGCTGCTCACCAGCGTAGAGCAGCGTAGACAGTTTATGTCCAGCCTGTTCAGCAAACTGAACAGCTTGGGCAAACTGCCTTTGTTGCAACACATGCAACACATAGAACAGCTTTGGGCTGATATTGCAAATCATTTTCAGGTTTCAATAAGGCATATAACAGGCCTTAAATTCAACCTTCAAATGCAGCAACAGGTTTGATTAAGAATCTCCCCCTCAGATGCAGAACAGGTTTGACTGAGGCCTTTTTTTGCCTAACAATCTCCCCCTATTTGCAGTAACCAGTCTAAGCTGATCTTATCAAAAATCACTATATATTTTTACAGTACATTTGCTGAAATAAAATTATAACATCAAAGTAAAGTAAAAGATCAGTTTATACATACATTGATTCTTGATTACATAAGACAACACATGTTTTTACAAAAGTACAACTGATGTACTGATGTATATTACAACTGATGCAAAAGAAAAATTACGACTTATGTAAATAAATTACAACTAATGTACGGCAGGTTTTGGACTATTGGTGTTGGGAGCAAATAATGGTAAGCCTGTCCAACTGATAGACAGCTTCCATTCGTCACCTACCTTGATGGTAGATGGACTTCAAGATAGTGGTGGTGGCATTCCTTCTTCAAACATTTTCTCCAGGTGCTCTCTGCTTTCATCCAATTCTTCAATTTCAACTCTAAGGAACATAAAATTTGGATGATTGAGCTCTCCTCTTTCATGGAATCTTCTAAGCTGATCCCAAATAGCTGCTCTTCACATAACGGATTGCTTAAAGGAGTTTGACAGTCTGAATGCCACAAGCTATTTGAGGCCTACTTTGTGAAGATCAGATGCTCTTTGAAAGCATTTCTTCTGTGTTAGGGGACCACAAAAAATACCCCCAGTTCAGGCTCTTCAATCAGCTTGCCATCTTCAAATTCTACTCCCTTAGGCAGACTGTGGTTTACTCCTTTGATTTCCACAGCGATATATCACCTTGTTCAATCATAATGAGGAGTTCCTCCAGCTCAGTATCCTTCCTTGTCCTCCTGGCCTTTATCTTAGGTTGTGTCACATAGACACCTTCACTAACTTCTTTTGAGATCAGGCCAAGATCCTTTACTCTCTCCATTAACTTTTTGACATATGCCCTGATTGTCTTTGCCGTTTCTGACTTGGATTCACTCAGAGCAACTGCCAACTCAATCCATTCCCTGTATCCCATCTGTGCAACATCAGTGTAGTCATATGTTTCTAGTTCTGGGCCTGTTGCACCCATTCTGGTTATTTTCAACTTCCACTGACTGCCTTTTCTTGATATGGGAACAACTTTGACAATTGCTTCCTTGGCAAGCCTTCTATCAGCAACATCCTGAAATTTTCTTCTAGCCAAGTTGTCAAAGTGGAACTGAGCTCTTGCAGAGGGTACTTGTGTTTTGGTCACAGAGACCTGAGCACCCTTTTCTTTTTCTAGCTTCCTTCTCTCCTGCTGATCCCTTAGCAGTTTCCATTAATTTCTTTTGCACTTCCAGAGAGGACATTTTAACTTTCCTTGCTTCTTGAAGTGCAAGAGACTTAGCAGCTTTGGCAGATTCTTCTTCTTTCCTTAGAGCTTCCAGGGCTTGAAGCTGTTCTTCTCTGAACTCAAAGTATTTGTGCATGGGAAGACCCATTTCTTTAGCCCTGGCTTTGTGAAATTTAATTTCTGCTGCTTTCTGTTGTTGGGGATCAACTGCTGCTTTTTCTTTTCCTTTAGCTGCTGTAGTGATAGCGGCTTCAGGACTTTCCTCTTCTTCTTCTTCTTCTTCTTGTAGAATTAGATGCCTCCTTCTGCTGCTTGGCCTGTCCTCATGAATAAATTCCTCCCCCTTAGACTGAGCAGGGTTTGGAGATTCATTCTGAGTAGGCTGACCAGCTTAGGAAGCACCTTCCAGTGTACCTGTTTCAGATGCCCCTGCTGGTTGACCACTGGGTATTGCAGGCATTGATTTCTCCTTAGGAGAAGAAGTTTTCTCCCCCTTAGACTTAGTCTTCGAGGCAGATGACTTCTCCCCCTTTGAAGGAGATGTACCAGCACCTTCAACACCTGGTCTGCATGAAGACACGAAGTCAGCAGGCTTACCAGCAGTTTTGGCAGCAGGCTTGAGGCCAACAAGGCTATTCACTAAGAAAGCCAATTTGTCCTTTACCTCAGCAAGCTGGGAAAGACAGGATTGAAGAGAAGAGACCTGGGAGTCAGCAAGAGAAGACAGTTTGACAATTTTTTCTCTATCAGAAGTTGTGAACAACAAACTTTGAAGCTGTGCAAGATGTAGTTCAAGAGAATCTTGCACATCAGCAAGGTTTGATGACACAGAATTGGATAGAGAACCAATAAGTGTATTCAAGCTGGCCAGAGTAGCAGGAAGTGAAGAGGTGCAAGAAGTTAGGATAGACGACAGCTGTTGTGAAATAGCTGTCATGGAGGACACAGAGTCCTGTTGGAGTGAAAGAATTGAAGATAGGGAGGTGGAGACAGTTTGCAGCTGTGCAGTGAGTGCAAGCAGCTGTGAGGTGTTGTCAGTTGATGGAGTAGCTGGGATGGAATCTTTGAACAAATCAAAGAATCCCTTAAGTTGTTCAGACACAGAGTCTGAAATAATAGAAGGTAGAGAGGTCATGGAGGATTCTAAAGAACTAACTTTGTTGGTCAGCAGTGTAAGCTGATCCCTCAAAGGCAGGTCTTTGGGAGATGGAGGTGTATGGGTGGATTGTTTAGATTGTGTTGAGGGAGATGAAGAGGATGAGGCTGGTGTATGAGGATGTGATGGAGAGGGAAGAGGAACATTTAAAAGAAGCTCCATAGCCTGGGCAAAAGTAATGTGGCCCAGCTTGGAGGGGTCAAAGGGTCTCTAAGCAGTGGCAGTAGCTGCATCATCAGGAGAAGGGGTTGATGTTGGGGGCCTTTCAGATGCTGCTTGTGTGGCAACATCTTTATGAAAGCCAGTGGGTGTTCCCTCTGCAGTGCCTTGGTGTAAAAGCACCTCATCATGGGGAGATGGGATATGCCTTTCAACATCAGCAGTGGTAAATGTTGCTGATGGAATTTGCACAGAAAGGTCAGCCTCACCCAAGGGATGGTATGTTCCCTGAGGTTCATCAGCATGAGTTGTTGGTCCCTCAGCAACTGTTTGGTGTAGAACAGCTGTATCATAGGGAGCAGAAATTTGAGGCTGAGCTGCTGATTGGTCTATACCAGAAGTGTGGACACCTCGTGCAGACTCAGGGTGTAAAGAAGTTTGAGGTGGGGACAGTGTTGTGGACTCAGTATGGAGTGGAGAGGGCTCCTGTCTTTCAATATTCTCAGCCTGTTGGGAGGCTGGAATAGTTGAGGTGGCTATCTCCGTTTGTACAACTGGCTCCTGTTGGGAGGAACCAGAGGGTCTAGGCTGACTCTGGGTTGACTCAGGTTGGAGTGAAGCAGTTTCCAATTGTGCTGAACCTTCTCCCAAAATAGGAGAAGCAGCAGGGGTGGCTTCTCTTACAACTGAACCCTGCTGAGAGGGAACAGAGGAGCTGGTTGTTTGGGCTGATTTTCTTTTGGCGAGTGATTTTCATTGGTATTGAATGGATGAAGTGGGTGATTGTGGAGGGATGATGGGTTCAGTTTGGACAGGGTGTGAGACTGGGTCAGGAACAGTTGGGTTGGCCTATTCCATGGTCTCAGATGCCACAGAGGCACCAGCCACAAAGGCTTCAGGTTCAACAGATGAACCAGGGTGAGGAGCCTGCTCCCCCTCAGCCACAGAGGCTAAGGGAGCAGACTGAGACTGAGCTGTTTTGGCCTTCTTAGGGACAGGCCCAGCGTCAGTGGTTGCCATGGTCCTTTTAACCAGCTTGGACCTGGCTTTGGATTTTGCCTTGGGAGCAGGTTCAGGATCCACCCTCACATCAGAGGGTCCTTCCACTAATCCTAACAGCCTCCTCATTGGTGTTGACAGAGGAGGCTCATTTGGTAGAAAAGGATTATAAAACACTCTATTCCCTATTACGGGGAATGCAGCAGTCTTAAGTAAAGGCTGAGAGGAATATAATTGCTCACCACAATGCTGTTTGAAGGTGAGGCTCAAAAACCTTGGATACCGAACAGCAGCTGGACGGTTTTCTTGTTGTACCAGGTTCCTCAAATTCAGAAAAATCCATTTGGCCATGTCGATTGTTGTCCCATCCACCAGCTTTAGAACAATGGGGACTTCATCACGACTTAGTTGGTCGAATGAACCAACTTTACTTCCGAAGCACATCACCACCGAGGCAAATAGAAAGCTGTAGGTCGGAGATAGATCCTTCCTAAACAATGTTGCTCCGATTTTGGGTTCTGCTACACCACAGAAATGTAGCAGATTGTCCATTTGATCATCTTCAGGTTGAGGCATGTCATAAGGGTCAGCAGTTGGCAGATGAAGAACTTCCCTGAGAAGATCAGCTGTGATCTGAATGGTCTGAGTCCCATTGAGAATGGTTCCCTTTATGACTTTGGTGTTAGGATTGTAGGCACAAGTGTACCAGAACTCGTACACCATCTCCTGGTACAGGACTCCAGGAGTAGCAGTCATTGCATAGTTCAATGGATGAACTCGCAGAAATTCCACCATTTGTTCATAACCCTTCCCCACATAGTTTTTGGGAATGGTTAGATTAGCAATGTAGTTTGTGGGCTTTATGGTCAGCATCGTGGAAACTGATGAGTGTTTCACAACATCATCACCAACGAATACTGGGAGAAAGGGGTTGTTTCTTTGAGCCATTTGTGAAGGATTTGGGTATTTTGAGAAGCAGAACACACTTAGTCGATTTAGGGTTCTTAAGGATTTCTGGAAATAGTGAGGAAGACGAAGATGAAACAGTAGGGGGTATTTATAGGATTTGAATGTGAGTGGGTATGAGAGAGAAACATTTGGGCGGTTGATTTGAAAAAGTTGTTAACGGAAAACGGAACAGTTGTCCATGTCAGACCGTTTGTCAGACTACTTGAGCCGTTTTTAATCACTAACACATGTAACCCACATTATCCGCAGTAATTAAGTTAAATAAAAATAAAAATTAAATAACTTAATTGTGAAGAAAGGTAATTAAACTAATGGTCTAAGCTGATGGTCAAACCTGTGGTGAGCAGGGTCATCACAAGCTGTTCACTCTACAAGCTGTTCCTTCAACCTGTTCAGCTATATAAGAACAGGTTGTGTTCAATAGTTGACCAGGTTACAAGACAATGTCTTTTATAACAGATTCAAAGAGTGGGCGGGGTGAAGGTTTGATCATTAGATCAGGCTTTACATATAAGCTATTACTTGTCAAGCCTATTATATGCTCAAGCTGTTCAAGTTTTGCTGAAAACGGTTAAGTATAGAACGTGCATAGTCTGTTCTGTCGAAGTTGTTCTGTAAGAACTTGAGCAGTGTGAGACATATAACGTCTTAGAACATTGGGGACACTTAGTCACTATTGTTTAACATGCCCAGCTTACTGACAAGGTAATTAAACCTGGTTTCATCAAGAGGTTTGGTGAAAATGTCTGCAAGCTGTTCATTGGTGGAAATAAAACTTACCTCCACATTACCTTTCTGAATGTGATCCCTGATGAAGTGATGTCTAATTTCAATATGCTTTGTTCTTGAATGAAATACTGGATTGTTGGAAATGGCTATGACACTTGTGTTATCACACAGAATAGGAGTTTTCCAATACACAAGTCCATAGTCTTCAAGCTGGTGCTGCATCCACAGAATCTGCCAACAGCAGCTTCCAGCAGCAATGTACTCAGCTTCAGTAGTAGAAGTAGATACTGAGTTCTGCTTCTTGCTACACCAACTTATCAACTTACCACCAAGGAGTTGACATCCACCAGTTGTACTTTTCCTATCTAGCCTGCAGCCTGAAAATTCAGAATCTGAATAACCTGTTAGTTCAAGACTTGAGTCTTTGGGATACCAAAGACCCAAACCTGATGTGCCCTTCAGGTATCTGAAGATTCTTTTAACAGCAGCTAGATGAGATTCATTTGGATCAGCTTGGAACCTAGCACACAAACAGGTGGCAAACATAATATCAGGTCTACTAGCAGTTAAATATAGCAAGCTCCCAATCATACATGTGTAAGCTGTTACTGAAACAGCTTTGCCACTGGCATCAACATCCAATTTTACATTGGTTGCCATTGGGGTTTTAATAGGAGAACTTTGATCAAATTTAAACTTTTTCAAGAGATCTAAGGTATACTTTCTTTGATTTATAAAAATTCCAGTTGAGATTTGTTTAACTTGCAATCCTAAAAAGAAAGTAAGTTCTCCCATCATACTCATTTCATATTTGGATTTCATGAGTAATGAAAAATTCTTGCATAATTGCTCATTGGTAGAACCAAATATTATATCATCCACATTAATTTGAACAAGCATAATATCAGACTTCACCTTCTTTATGAACAGTGTGGTATCCACTTTACCTCTGTAATACCCATTGCTCATAAGGAATCCAGTAAGAGTGTCATACCAAGCTTTAGGGGCTTGTTTGAGACCATAGAGAGCTTTGTCCAACTTATAGACAAAACCTGGATGTTGTTCATTTTCAAAACCTGGAGGCTGCTTGACATAAACTTCTTCTTGCAGCTTCCCATTCAAAAATGCACTCTTCACATCCATTTGAAATACCCTAATGCTCTTATGAGCAGCGTAGGCTAGATACAAACGAATTGATTCTAGCCTTGGCCACAGGAGCAAATGTCTCATCATAGTCAATTCCTTCCTCCTGTCTATAACCCCGAGCAACAAGTCTTGCCTTATTTCTAATGACATGACCTTGCTCATCCATCTTATTCCTAAAAACCCATTTAGTGCCAATTATAGTTTTGCCTTTAGGAGCAGGGACCAGCTTCCATACCTTGTTTCTCTCAAACTGATTGAGTTCTTCTTGCATGGCAGTGATCCAGTTGGCATCTTTTAGTGTTTCATTCACCTTCTTTGGCTCCATTAGTGAAACAAAACTGGAGAACATGCAGAAGTTCCCTAAGCTGTCCCACCTTGTTTGTACCCCTTTGTTGATGTCACCAATTATTTGATCATTGGGGTGACATCTGATCCACTTAGGATCATTCTTCAATGAGGATTCTCCTGAGTTATCAGCAGCTTCAGCAGGTCCTGTTGAACAGCTCTCAAGATTTTCAGATACACTGTTGTCTTGAGCCTGTTCACTTGTTGAACATGACTGACCACTGTTGAACATATCAGCAGAGGAACCAGGAAAATCAGCATTGATAGGTTCTGGACATGCAGTTGTAATTAAGTCAGTACACTTATTCACACAGGGTGTATTGACATAATCTTCATCATCGCCCATCATGGTTAACAGGTTCCACACTGGATGTAGTGGAAGCTTTTGAGTCCTCTTCACTGTTTGAATGCATGAGATCATCAAAGTTTAATTCTCCTGAAACTGATTCAGGAACAGCTTTGGTGGGAGCATTCTTAGACTCTTCAAAGGTGACATTAGTAGATTCATCTATCACCTTTCTTTTGTTGTTGTACACTCTATAGGCTTTGGAGATAGCAGAGTAGCCAACAAACACACCATCATCAGCTTTTGGTTCAAACTTTGCCAGTTGGTCCTTTTGATTCAGAATGAAACAGGGACACCCAAACACATGAAAGTAACTGACATTTGGCTTCCTCCCTTTGAGCAGCTCATAGGGAGTCTTGTTGAACCTTTTCACCACTAAGGATCTGTTTTGGTTGAAGCAGGCAGTGTTAACAGCTTCAGCCCAGAATGATGAAGGTAAACCAGATGCACACAGCATGGTTCTAGCAGCTTCAATGAGAGTTCTGTTTCTCCTTTCAGCAACTCCATTTTGTTGTGGAGTTCTTACAGCTGAAAAGTTTTGAGTAATTCCTTTCTCTTCACAGAAGTCTTCAAGAGTACTATTCCTGAATTCAGTACCATGATCACTTCTAAGCTGCTTAACTTGGGCAGCGTTCAGCATTTCCATCTTTTTCACAAAACCAATAATTTCTCTAGCAGCCTCTCCTTTGCTCTTCAGGAAGATAACCCATGTGTACCTGGAGAACTCATCAACCATTACTAGAGTATATCTTCTTCCTCCTAGACTTGGGACATTGACAGGTCCAAACAAGACCATGTGGATTAAGAAGAGAGGAGTATCAATAGAAAAATTATGTTTGGATTTAAAAGATGATTTTCTCTGCTTGCCTTTCTCACAAGCTGTGCAGAGTCTATCCTTACCAAAATTCATAGAAGGCAAACCTGTCACTAACTCTTTCGTACAGAGTTTGTTAATGTTCTTGAAGTTCAAATGTGACAGCCTTCTGTGCCATAGCCAATTTAGATCTGCATTTGTCCTTGTGAGAAAACAGGTTTCAGTTGTGGGATCAGCAGATTGCATGTCCACAACATATACACCATTCTTTCATTGAGCACACATCACAACTTTGCCTTGGGGATCCAATGTAACCCAGGTGCTCATCAAAGTTAACCTTGTAACCAGCATCACACAGTTGACTTATGCTAACAAGATTATGTTTTAGCCCAACCACATAGGCTACTCTTTTGAACACTGCAGCACCAGCTTTAATAGTTCCATATCCCTCAGTGGATCCCTGTACATTGTCACCAAATGTGACTTTTGGCCCTTTTTCAGGCCTGAGATCACTCATCAGGTCCTTACAACCTGTCATGTGCCCTGAGCAGCCACTGTCCAAGTACCAAACCTGGGATGGTTGTTTTTCCTGCAGAGTGACAAGAAGAATATTAGTCATTATTAGGGGAACTCATCACAGAGATGAGTTCTCCTACTTCATCAACATTTGTTAATGGACTTGTGATATCAACTCTAATATTTCCTATTTGAATGGTATCAGTTTGGATACCACTCTCATTGAGTGAGATGTTTCCAACACTGTTTATGTTAGCTGTGAAGGAACCATCAGAGTCAGTTGGTCTCATGTCCTCAGTTTCAGGACAGTCTTTGGCCAGATGTCTCTTCATTCCACATTTATAGCATTTTCTCCTCTTAGCATTTTTGGAAGAAGACCTTTCAGAGACACATTCTGTGTTATTTCTTTTGATTTTATCAGCAGGTTTAGCAAACTTATTACTATTTGATGAATCAACAGCTTGTGTGGAAGGTTCAATAGCAACAGCTTTGCCTGTCTCTTCTTTCCTCTTTTTAGGAGGACAGATGTCAAAAATAGGAAGCTTAATTGGGTTTTGAACTTCCACAGGTTTAGGAAACTTATTCCACAATCTCTCAGGCGGAACAATGGCTTTGCCTTTGTCCTTCCTAAGATGTGATTGATGCAGCCTATCAACATAATCATTATTTCTGGTTTTGAAAACCTTATTCTCATTTAAAACCAGTTTACCACTATGATTAGAAAACTTATTTGAAATCACAGCAGGTTTGCCTTCAACATGGGACTTACCCTTGTTAAATGCAGACTGCTTACCTTTTGAAAACTTATTTTCAAAATGTTCAGCATTAAAAGGATTAGTATGCCTTTTACTATTAGCTTTAGATCCAAAGCCTGTTTTTTCAACAGGTTTGGTGTCCACAGCTGCAGTTTGGGCATGCTTTCCTTGCTTTTGCTTGTGTGAATTAGTAGAGCACTTAGCAAGCTGATTTAATGGTGAATTCATTTCATCAGCAGCTTTTGAACTAGGTTCACACAAGCTGTTAGTGTTTTGAGGCCTGAAAAACCTGTTTGTTGAGATTAATTTACCATTCACTTTTTGAATGAAAGTGTTTGGAAGCTCACCAAGAGTGGACAAGTCTTCTTTCAAATTATTAACCTCAACAATGGAAGTTTCTGTGTCAAGATCCCCTCCAAGATAGGCTTGGATTTGTGCAGGGATTTGCTGACTTATGCAGTGGCTGACTTTTTGTGCAGATTGGCACCAAGAGTCAACTATCTTTTGAAGCTTAGCATGTTTTATATCTGTTTCTCTCTTTTCTTCCAGTAAAATAGAGTTGATGTGTTTTAATTCATCAAGCTCAGTTTCCAACTTATAGAAACTGTCTAGCTTACTGGATTTTGTTTCAAGATCTGTTTTAAGCTTAGTTATTTCAGATAATAAAACAGTATGCTTCTCAACAGCAGCTTTCAGATTAACAAGCATATATTCAAACAATTTAATATTTTCTTCAGAACTGTAATCCATAAAATTTTGTACCTTATACATCATTGTAGGGTTCCAGTTCTCCAAGCTGCTAAAAGCTTCAGCTTCAGCCAAATCCTGTTTGAAGTTTCTTGTTGATGGGACATCAGTGTTGGCCATCATACAGTGATTGTCTTCTTCATCAGATGATGAATCAGACTCCTCCCAGTCACAAGTCTCCGCCATGAGTCCCTTTTGCCGGTTGGAAACCACTGAGTTTTCCAACTTCCTCAGCTTAGGCATAGCCATAAGGTACTTAACCTTATAGCCATCATCCCTGTTTGTCTTGTGTGGTTTAGATGACTGACCAACAGCTTTTGACACACAGTCAGCAGCTATATGACCGGGTTTGCCACATTTGAAGCGCTCAGCTTTGGTCTTATCAAATGCCTTCTTTTTAACAGCATTTGAGCTTCCCTGCAGCATGTTTCTTCCAAACCTTTTCTTGTTGAACCTTTTGACAAGCATGGCTATCATTTGTTCATCATCCAGTTCAACAAGATCTGCATTGTCTTCCTCATCAGACACTTCCTCCTTATCATCAGCCTGTTGATCAGGTTGAGTGAACACATCACCCATCTGACTTACAGGTTGTCTCACACTGGCCATAAAGGTTGCACCTTTCTTAGACATTTCCAAGGCATTTCTTTTCTGTTGCCTTGACTGCTCATCATTCAGTAAGGATCCATACATGTTAACAAGACCCATACTTCTGATGGTACCTGAATTCCTTAAGATTGTAGAGAAATAATTCCATTCTTCAGGCAGGATGTCTAAGAATTTGTTTACCAGAGTCAGGCTGTCTTTGGTGATCCCAACAGCTTTGAGATCATTAATAAGAGCAGTAAACCTGGTGTAGGTTTCTGTGAGAGTCTCCTTTGGTTTTGCAAAGAAGAGTTCATACTGTCTAACAAGATTATTAATCCTGTTATCCAGTGTGATTGTGGGTCCATCATAGACGGTACACAAAGTATCCCACATCTCCTTTGCAGTCTTCATCTTCTCAACCTGTTTGAACACATCATCAGGCAGGGAGATGACCAGGTTATTTCTGGCCTTTGCATCAAGAGCCACCAGTCTTTTGTCTTCATCAGACCATTGAGCTTTTGCTTTCTCAAATGTTCTGATTTCAGGAGCAGCTCCTTCAACAGCAGGAGTTATAGTTGTAACAGAGGTTGGCACATAGGGACCCTCCATTACAATCTCTGGTAGTTGCACATCCAGATTCTCTAAGTAGAGCATCATTCTGCACTTCCAACCAGAAAAGTTCTGATGATTGAACTTTGGAGGTTTGCCCATTGAGCCATTGCCATAGTATGTGGAACCTGCAGCACTGTTGTCCATGGAAACTTTGAAAGAATGAGAGATCTAGAATGACACACACTCTAAACTGCTCTGATACCAGTTGTAGGTCCCGAAAGATTTCCCAAGTATATAGTTTTAAGCTGTAGAGGGGGGGGGGGGGGGTGAATACAACATTTTAAAAACTACACACTCTTTTCTCAATGTTTGTATGTATTATCAACAAAAGTTAATTACAAACAAGCTTGAATGCGGAAAAGTTCAAGCTGAGATGACAGATACAATAGTATGTTAACTAATCTAAGACAGACTTACACTAGTTACAATGAATACACTCACTAGGAATTACTCACTGTGTTTACAAGACTCAAAGAAACAGCTTGAACAAGAACAGCTTAGACACCAAGCACTGTTTTATTCAAGCAGACTTGCATGCATGAAAGACACACTTGAATGCACGTTCACTCTTGGCTTCAGCACTTAGCTTTTTGGCTTATGCTTTCAATCCTTGGAAGTTTCCTTTTATACTCACTACGAGGATCTAAGAGAAGCTTCTTCATTGGATGAAAGGAAAAGTGGAAAGTCTTGTTGAAAAGACAACATAAACTTTTCTGCACATTCTGAAAAGCAGACATGCCTTTATGTTGCAGAACTTTTGTCTTTTCACTTTGTCTACTGTTGCATAAGCTTTAACTAAATAAGGAATGTCAACCTTGCGTCTTTCTTCCTTTGTTAAGGCCTATTTTGATATAAGAAAAAGATCTGTCACCCTTTTTCAAATATCCTTTTGTCTTCATGTAACAAAACAGCGTGGGGAGGCTGAGCAGTTCTATTTTCAACTTTGTCTTCGACTTTGTAAACTGATCTTTTAGCCAAAAACACTACATGAGGACTTGGAAACATAATCCATAGAGTGTTTAGCCTGTTCACAAAGAACAGAACACTTGTAAACTGCCCAAGCTACTCACCAGTGTAGAGCAGTGTAGACAGTTTATGTCCAGCCTGTTCAGCAAACTGAACAGCTTGGGCACACTGCCTTTGTTGCAACACATGCAACACATAGAACAGCTTTGGGCTGATATTGCAAATCATTTTCAGGTTTCAATAAGGCATATAACAGGCCTTAAATTCAACCTTCAAATGCATCAACAGGTTTGATTAAGAATCTCCCCCTCAGATGCAGAACAGGTTTGACTGAGGCCTTTTTGTGTCTGACACTATGACACTTGTATTATCACAAAGAATAGGAGTTTTCATATATACAAGGCCATAATCCTCGAGCTGATGCTGCATCCATAGAATCTGCCCACAGCAGCTTCCAGCAGCAATGTACTCAGCTTCAATAGTAGAAGTAGAAACTGAATTCTGCTTCTTGCTACACCAACTGATCAACTTACCACCAAGGAGTTGACATCCGCCTGTTGTGCTTTCCCTATCTAGCCTGCAGCCTGTAAAATCAGAATCTGAATAACCAATTAGTTCAAGGCTGGAGTCTTTGGGATACCAAAGACCCAAACCTGGTGTACCCTTTAGGTATCTGAAGATTCTTTTTACAGCAGCTTAATGTGATTCCTTAAGGTCACCTTGAAATCTAGCACATAAACAGGTAGCAAACATAATATCTGGTTAACTAGAAGTTAAGAATAGAAAGCTCCTAATCATGCTTCTGTAAGTTGTTACTGAAACATCTTTGCCACAGGCATCATCATCCAATTTTACATTGGTTGCCATTGGGGTTTTAATGGGAGAACTTTGATCAAATTTAAACTTTTTCAGAAGATCTAAGGTATACTTTCTTCGATCAATAAAAATTCCATTTAAGGGTTGTTTAACCTGTAATCCTAGAAAGAAGTTATGTTCACCCATCATGCTCATTTCATATTTGGATTTTCATGAGCAGTTAAAAAGTTCTTGCATAACTGTTCATTAGTAGAACCAAATATTATATCATCCACATATATTTGAACAAACATAATATCAGTTTTCATGTTTTTTATGAACAATGTGGTATCCACTTTACCTCTGTAATAGCCATTGCTCATAAGGAAGTCAGTAAGAGTATCATACCAGGCTCTAAGGTCTTGTTTTAGACCATAGAGAGGTTTGTGTAACTTATAGACAAAACCTGGATCTTTTTCATTTTAAAAACCTGGAGTCTGCTTGACATATACCTCTTGTTGCAGCTTACCATTAAAAAATGCACTCTTGACATCCATTTGAAATACCTTCCTGCTCTTGTGGGCACCATAGGCTAGAAACAAACGAATTGCTTCTAACCTGGCCATTGGAACAAATGTTTCATCATAGTCTCTGCCTTCTTCTTGCCTATATCCTTGAGCAACTAGTCTTGCCTTATTTCTAATGACATGACCTTGCTCATCCATCTTGTTTCTGAAAACCCACTTGGTGTCAATTATTGTTTTACCTTTAGGAACAGAGACCAACTTCCATACTTTGTTTCTCTCAAACTGATTAAGCTCTTCTTGCATGGCAGTGATCCAATTGGCATCTTTAAGTGCATCATCTACTTTCTTTGGGTCCATCAGGGACACAAAGCTAGAAAACATACAAAAGTTTCTTAAGCTATCCCATCTTGTTTGTACCCCTTTGTTGATGTCACCAATTATCTGATCATTTGGGTGACACCTGATCCACTTAGGATCATTTTTCAATGAAGATTCTCCTGTATCATTTTCATTTTCATCAGGTCTTGCAGAACAACTTTCAAGATTTTCAGACACACTGTTGTCTTGAACCTGTTCACCCAATGAACATAAATGTCTATTGTTGAACACATCAGTAGAGGATTCAGGGAAATCAGTATTGATTGGTTCTGGACATGGTCCATTAACTATGTCAGTAAACTTATTCACACAGGGTGTATCAACATAATCATCATCATGTCCATTGTGGTTAATAGGTTCCACTCTAGGTGAAGTGGAAGCTTTTGTGTCCTTTTCCTCAACATTTGAATGCATAAGATTATCAAAGCTGAACACTCCTGAAACTGAATCAGGAACAGATTTGGTAGAGGCATTCCTACACTCCTCGAAGATGACATTAATAGATTCATCTATCACATTTCTTTTGTAGTTGTATACTCTGTAGGCTTTAGAAACAGCAGAATATCCAACAAACACACCTTCATCAGCTTTGGGTCAAATTTGGCCAGCTGGTCCCTTTAATTTAGGATGAAACATGAACATCCAAACACATGGAAATAACTTATATTTGGCCTTCTCCCTTTGATTAACTCATAAGGAGTCTTATTGAACCTTTTCACCACTAAGGATCTGTTTTGAGTCAAGCAGACAGTGCTGACAGCTTCCACCCAAAATGATGAAGGCAAACCTAATGCACACAACATGGTTCTAGCAGCTTCAATGAGGGTTCTATTCCTCCTTTCAGCAACTCCATTTTGTTGTGGAGTTCTTACAGCTGAAAATTTTTGTGAGATCCCTATTTCTTCACAGAAGTCCTCAAGAGTACTGTTTCTGAATTCAGTACCATGATCACTTCTTAGCTGCTTGACTTGAGTAGAGTTCAGAACCTCCATCTTTTTGATAAATCCGATAATTTCTCTAGCAGCCCCTCCTTTGGGGTTTTGGAAGATCACCCATGTAAACCTAGAGAACTCATCAACCATTACTAGAGTGTATTTTCTACCTCCTAGACTTGAAACATTGACAGGTCCTAGAAGAGCGGAGTATTAATAGAAAAATTATGCTTGGATTTAAAAGATGTTTTTCTCTTCTTGCCTTTCTCATAAGATGTGCAGAGTTTATCCTTAACAAAACTTATCGAAGGCACACCTGTTACCAACTCTTTCTTACAGAGTTTGTTGGTATTCTTGAAGTTCAGGTGTGATAGCCTTTTATGTCATAATCAGTTCGGGTCTGCATTGGTTCTTGAGATAAAGCAAGTTTCAGTTGTGGGATCAACAGATTTCATGTCCACAACATATACATCTTTCTTCCTTTGTGAACACAGCACAACTTTACCTTGAGGATCTAGTATGTACCCCAGGTGCTCATCGAAGTTAACCTTTTAGCCAGCATCACACAGTTGCCTAATGCTAACAAGATTATGTTTTAGCCCAGACACATAGGCTACTCTTTTGAATATAGCAGCACTAGCTTGAAGGGTTCCATATCCTTTTGTGGATCCCTGAACATTGTCACCAAAGGTGGCTTTTGGCCCTTTTCAGGCTTGAGATCACTCAGCAACTCTTTGCAACCTGTCATGTGGCCTGAGCAGCCACTGTCCATGTACCAAACCTGCGATGGTTATTTAACCTTATACATCATAGTTGGGTTCCAGTTCTCTAAGCTGCTGAGAGCTTTAGCTTCAGCCAAGTCTTGTTTGAAGTTGCTTGTTGAGGGGACATCAGTGTTGGTCATCAGACAATTGTTGTCCTCTTCATCAGATGATGAGTCAGACTCCTTCCAGTCACAAGTCTCAGCCATGAGTCCCTTCTGCTTGTTGGAAGCCATTAAGTCTTCCAACTTTCTCAGCTTAGCCATGGCCATAAGGTACTTAACCCTATAACCATCATCCTTGTTTGTGTTGTATGGTTTGTACTTAACCCTATAACCATAAGGTACTTAACAGTTTTGCCACATTTAAAGCACTCAGCCTTAGTTTTGTCAAATGCCTTCTTCTTGATGGAACCTGACTTCTTTTGCAGCATCTTTCCACCAAACCTCTTCTTATTGAATTTTAGGACAAGCATAGCTATCATTTGCTCATCATCAAACTCATCAGCCTATGTATCAGCTTGTGTGAACACATCACACACCTGACCAACAGGTTGTCTCACGCTGGTCACTAAGGCAACACCTCTTTGGACATCTCTAAGGCATTTCTTTTCTATTGCTTTGACTGTTCATCATTCAGCAAGGATCCATAGAGATTCACAAGATCCATGCCTCTGATGGTGCCTGAGTTTCTGAGTATAGTAGAGAAGTAATTCCATTCCTCAGGCAGAATGTACAAAATTTGTTGACCAAAATTAAGCTGTCTTTAGTGATCCCAACAGCTTTGAGATCATTTATCAAGGCACTGAACCTGATGTAGGTTTCGGTGAGTGACGCCTTTGGCTTTGCAAAGAATAGTTCATACTATCTAACAAGATTGTTGATCCTGTTATCCAGTGTGATAGTGGGACCATCATAGACGGTACACAAAGTATCCCACATCTCCTTTGCAGTCTTCATTTCTCAACCTATTTGAACACATCATCAGGAAGAGAAATAACAAGGTTGTTCCTAGCCTTTGCATCAAGTGCAAGCAGCCTTTTTTCTTCATCAGACCATTGAGCTTTTGCCTTCTCAATAGTCCTAACTTCAGGAACAACTCCTTTAGCAGCGGGAGTTATAGTAGTAACAGAAGTTGGCACATAGGGACCTTCAATTACTATCTGTGGCAGTTGTACAAGCAGATTCTCTAAACAGAGCATCATTCTGCACTTCTAGCTAGAGAAGTTCTGATGATTGAACTTGGGGGGTTTTGCCATTGAACCATTGTCATAGTAAGAAGAAGAATTTGCAGAACTATTGTCCATGGTGGGAAATAGAGAGAAATGAGAGATCTAGAGTTAACACACACTCTAAAATGCTCTGATACCAGTTGTAGGTTCCAAAAGGTTTCCTTAGTATGTTTCTATAAGCTGTAGAGGGGGGTGAATACAGCTATTTAAAGTTTCAACACACTTTCTCAATGTTTGTATATATTATCAACAAGTGTTAATTACAAACAAGCTTGAACTGCGGAAAGGTTCAAGCTGAGATGACAGATACAAAAGATGTTCTACTAATCTAAGACACACTCAGACCAGTTACAATGAATACACTCACAAAGATTGACTCACTGTTTACAAGACAGACATACAGACAGCTTGAACAAGAACATCTTTGACACACTCAACTGTTTTATTCAAGAAAAATTTGCATGCATGAAAACACAATTCTTTTTCACGTTCTAAATATCACACTCTTGGTTATCTCACATTCCTTAGAAGCTACATTTTATACTTTAACAGAGAATCCTAGTGAAACTTCCTCATTGGATTCAAAGATATATCACTACAAGAATAATCCCTTTTAGGGAACACAAAAGTCGTCCCAAAACATTAAATAGTCGTCCCAAAAGGTATTTAGAGACAACTGTCATCTCAAAAGCTTCCGTCTCAGAAAACCCGTCGCTAAAAGTTTCACTTGGCACAACAGCATGTTGTCTCAAACAGTATTTATTTTTTGGGACGACATATGGTCTCTAAATGTTTTTTTTAATAAATAATTACTTTTTGTGACCTCATGTTTTTTTTATATGTAGCTGGAATCTTGTTATCTTTCGGGAAAGCAAACTTCAAAAACTCTAATAGTTGGTCAAATGAACTATTAGTCCATTTATTCATGACCTTCAAGTGCAACAGTTTTGCTAAGAAGTTTAAGGAAGACAACCAACTACACCCAGTGTATAACTCTGTTTCAATCTCCTCAAATAACTCAGCAAATTCTTGATCTACAACACTAGCATGTGAATCTGAATATCCTTCATCTATTCCCGCTTCACTTGTATTTTACTCTCCAATAAGATCATTAAGGAAATCTATAATCTCATCTCTTGCTGGAGCTACCTCTTCTACAACTAGAGGGTCTAAATCACCATGAAAGATCTATCGTTGATATGACTGTTGAAACCCTTTGCTATATATGTGAGCATGTACTGTATCTAGTGTGTGACACGACATATTTAGACAACCCATACAGGGACATTTGAGTAGCCCATCACCGTCAACATGTTCCTTTGCAATCTCCATAAAGAAATTAAGGCCATCCCAAAACTCATCAAAGTTACGATTCGTCAATCTAGTCCAACTTTTATCAATAGTCAGAACTGTTTTATGTATTAAAAATTAGATCGTGTATATATTATCAGTCCCTTAACTTATAAACATAGAAACCCCTTAACTTTTATATATTTAATACGTTTAAGTGTTTATGTGTGTGTTCGATGTATGAAACAGAAAGAATATAAAACAGCAGCAACATTAACGATATGATACATATGTGTGTGTTCCAGCAGAAACAACATCAGCTCATTCATGTATGTGTGTCAGAGATATTTTTCTCATAGAGTTCGAGGTTTTTTGAAATTCACATCTTCATATTCTATCTCTGTTTCATGAGTCGTAATAAGGTTTAAAATCCTAAAATTTCAACATCATCTTCTTTTGTTAATTCGACTAAGAAATCTCTATTGTATTCAAAATTCTATCAGTGTTCACCCTACAAGGCTACCTTACACCCTAAGGCGTTGGATTAGGTACTAGATAAGAAGAGGAGCATGGGGGTAATCCACCACATCATACGGCCTCATCAACAGAAGAATGTATGTATACATTCGCTAAATAAAACTGTATATATATCATACCTTCGCCGGAATAATAGAGAAATCAGTGCAGTCTTTGCCGGAATAACCCACTGATTAGGTGTGGTATCGATCGATTAAACTAATCGAGTGTATTACGTTGCACTGTTGCTTGCGTCGATGAGAGAGATATTGAGAGTGTTGATTGATTAGGCTGTGTATCGTCGATGGGAAGCGCCGGTGAGAGACGTACGGTGAGTGAGAGTGACGGTCGGAGTTGAAGAAGGTGAGATATACGGTAAGAGTGACGATTGTAGGTGGTGGGGGGATACCAAAAGGTTTGACAAAAATTTACATTTTAGTAAATAATAATAATTAAAAAATATAATTATTTAATCTGATATATATATATATATATATATATATATATATATATATATATATATATATATATATCTATATATATATAGTTTTAGGGAGGACAACTCCTTTCTGAAAATTTTTAATAAAACCCTAATATAATAAATTCTTTTTTTAACTTTCAAAGATGACTTGTGGTCTCTAAAGGGTTTAAATAGTTTCGCGCGGTGGAGGGAAAACTCCCACTGACCTTTTAGACACCACTCACTCTCCCTAAAGCTTAAATTTTTTGATTTTCCTAAAATTATATTTAGGGACAACTTGTGGTCTCAAAATGTACGTCTTTAGACACAACAGTGTGTTGTCCCTAACGGTAACATTTCTTGTAGTGATAGTGGAGTGTGTTTCTAAAAAGACAAAAATACTTTTCTGCACGTTCTGACAAGGCAGTATTTGTCTCTTCATTGCAGAATCGTTGTCTTTTCCTTTTTGTCTCTGTAGCAGAAAGCTTTAGCCAAAAGGAGAATGTCAACTTTAAACCTTTCATCATCTTGTAGACCCATTTCAAATATCCACTTTGTCTTTATGTAACAGAACAACGTGGGCAGTCTTAGCAGCTTCTGTTTTTCCACTTTGTCTTAGATTTGTAAACTAATCTTTTGGTCCAAGACAGTACATGAGAACATGGAAACCTATTCCATAAAGTGTTTAGCTTGTTCACAAAGAACAGGTTCTGTTTACAAAGAATAGAACACTTAGAATTTTTCCAAGCTGCTCAACATGTTATAGCAGCGTAGACAGTTTATGTCCAGCCTGTTCAACAGAATAGAAGAGAGCCATGCGGAGTCTTGAGCTGAACAAATACTAACGAAAGCTTGCAGCTGATTCGAAGAGAAAAACAAAGAAAGGCGGATTTAGTGTGAATGACAGAAAAATAATGGAGTTTATCTCGAAGATTGAGTGGAGGCTGATGAACCGAAAGAGTCTTAAAAGATTCGAGATAAAACTGGGACTAAAAGACTAAAGACTTATTATCATTCATCATAGGGGGAGATTGTTGGGAATTACTTTTGTTGACCAAAAATAATAAGTCTAGGGGTTATTTTGTAATTACTTGATAGTTTGTGAATGTATATAAATAGAATAGTGTCGGTACAGTAGATTTACGATTTGTACTCATTTGCACGAAATAGTACGGCTAGGTCAAACATTGAGAATTGTGCTTTCATTGTTCTTCGCATTGTAATTCTCACATTTAGTGCAATCTACTCATTCAGTTAGTGTTCTTATTGTTCTTAATTATTTTATGCTTAATTGTGATTGGTTATACTAGAATATCACATATATATTGTGTGTGTGTTGTGGGAGACCCGAGACATAGCCTCGGGGTGGTGTGAGTCTCTGTTGTGTGTTTGTCTATTGTGTAAAAGCATATGTTGTGGGTGACTACGTTCAAATAGAAATTGAAACATGGTGAATATGTAAATGTGAATCTAGGATTTGTTTATACATTGTGTGTCTCATATATAAAATAATTTCCATGAAACTTCATATAATAATCTAAGTGTCTTGCAAATCTTTAGAAGGAGTATATATGCATATGTATAAATATAATATCAAGAATAGTTTTGCATATATGTATCTAAAAAGGGAATGATCATGTGTGTTATGTGCATACATGTTGATATTTTAGTTTTTAATTATAAAAGTCCTAGACATAGAATGTAAAATGATTGATCACATGTGTGTGTTATAAGCCTGAGTATGTTCAACTCTAGGAATATTTGTGTGATTGTTGATCATGTTCATCTCATATAAATATAAATATGAGACCTAGAGATTAGAGACTTCTTAACATGAAATACTTTAAGTCTTATAATTAGGATTCCACAACACAATGTTAAAGTAGCATGCGAATATCAAGATTAAAAGACACATGTTTAAGCTACAATACAATCAGATTAACCACAGATCGCTGAAATGATCAATTACAGTACCCGAAATCTCATAGACATCAATGTTATGTATAACATATTGAACAACACAAAGAGTTAAAGACATAGTAAAGAGCACTAGTGAAGGCTGTAGCAAGTGGCAAGCTATCTCTAAGTCTGATATAACTAAGATATTGGTTCTAACCCACTACATATAGTGAGCAACAAAGCCAGAGTCGAAACGCACATTAACCAGTAACAGTGAGTTGTAAATTTTACCATAACTTCAAATTATGTGAATTCAGACTTTTGTTGCATTATCTTAACTTTAATTGGCATTCAAATCTTATTAAGCATATTGATATATTGTCATAGCATGTTTATTGTGATTTTCTGAGCCGAGCATTTCTTCTTCTAGTATCTACTCTTTGACCAATCATTCGATTGTTAAGCTTAACACCAACACTATTGCTCAGTGTTAGGTTACTGTTAAGCTTATGATGTGCTGATTTGCATGATGAAAGAAAAAAAGGTAGCTAGAGCTTAGCATTCTGATGATACCAATACATCAATTACTGGTAGCTAACCCAGTACGTGGCTGATCCCCACAAATTGACGTGTGTGTATGGTGATATCATTATCCATAGCTTCTATATGAATTTGCTAAATTCTCAAAAGTGATAACAATTTTTATAACTAGGAGCTGAGCAAAGATGCCCATCAGAATTATTTCGGCCGATGTCCCTTCGAGATTTGAGCTGTGCATGAGCCGAGTGCAATGCAGTGGTTGAGAATTTGAGCCCGCGTTCATAATTACATGTTACATGTGAAATTCTACATACTCACTAAGAAATTAAGCTTACCCCATTGTTGCATTATTTTTCAGGTTAAGGCAGAGGATTGGCTGGGCCTAGTTCATAGGTCAGGACTATGTAAGAGCTTGAAGTGGCATAGAACCGGTTCCAACACCTTGGTAATTGTCTGAAGTTAGAGCTTTGGGGTTGCTGGGTCAGATTATGTTTTGAACTTTGATGTAATAGTCTAGAAGTCTGTACCTTAATACTTAATTCTGACTTTCTTACGCAATAACTTTAGATTCTGCATTGTTAATTTTATCTTAGTTTCTTGATTGATATTGCATTGCCACTAGGACCTAGTCTTAAGACCTTTGAAAAATCTGGGTCTTACAGTTATGGTATCAGAGAAATTAGTTTAAGTGAAACATTGTATTATTTGTAATATATGATCTCAAACTTGTGCAATGCAATAATATCAATCATGATACGATGACTTGAACTAACATAGGTTTTCATGGACTAGTATGATGGGGCATGAAAGGGTACAATATGCTAGACTAATGAGCTAAGTATTTAGTGATTTGTATGTCAGAGCTATGTCAGGAGAAAGTGGACCATCAGGTGGTATGACCCTAGAGCAAATCCTGGAAATGATGCAACAACTAATAGCCCATAATAAGGAACAACAAAATAAGTTTATGTAGATCAAACTGAAGCAATGAAGAAAACTGAAAGAAAAGCAACTGAATAATCAAGTGAATCTAATTCTGATAATGTGCATGTCAGTCAACAAATTGAAGCCAAAAGGCTAAAGATTCAAAGAATTCAAAGCGAGTGGCGCCGTATTATTTGAAGGCACAGTGAACCCAATTCAAGCCTTAGACTAGGTAAGCCATACAGAAGAAATCTTCTGTATGTCAGAATGTATGGACAATAATAGAGTTAAGTTTGCTACGACATTATTTGTGGGAACCGCTAAAGCCTGGTGGAAGACACAAAAAAGCATCTATGGTGAGTAAGTAGTTAAGGCACTGGACTAGGAGCAACACCTAGAAATGTTCAACGCCAACTACTGCAAGTTGACAAACAATACAAACTTGAGATGCAGTTGATGCAGCTGAAGCAAGGAACTAAGACTATTGATGAATATGAGATCAAGAAGTATAAATATGACTCTTGGACTTCGATGAAAACTCCCGTGTGCACTCGAACCATTTATTCACCCGACGACGAAGGTCAGATGGTGGATGTGACGACTTATCGTGGGATGATTGGTTATTTTCTTTATTTACGGCCAGCAGATTGGGCATTACGTTTGTCACGTCCTTTTGTCCATGTTTTCAAGCAAACCCAAAAGAAATTTGTAACATCCGGCACTAAACCAGGTTAGCAACTATGACCAAATCAGTATTTATTACCAAGTTATAACCTAACCAGTGGTTATTAACACTTAATCAAGGTGATTAACAAAGTTCATAAGAAAATTCAAGTCAATTAGAAACAATTTCATCGGTGTGATGAATCAGAAAATTAATTAATCCGATCGGTTTACGATATTATGGATTAATTCAACTAAGTACATAATTAAATTAAGATTAGTGACACTAATCATGCATTAATACCCTTACTTAACATTAGTTGTGCAAGAGTAAAACAATTTATTAAACAAAAGCATTCCAAAGTATTTATGAATTTACATAAAAAGGGAAATACAAGATTACATTTCTAAATACTTTTATACAAAAAAATACATGAAAATATCTTAGAAAATCCGGCCCTAGGTTGTACAGCTTAGGGTTTGACTTCAAATTTTTTTATTAAAAATCTCATTCACCATCAAAATCACATCTTTATCACCATTTCCTTTCATCTCATCCAATACTCCACTCAACCTCCATTTGATGATCAAATTTTCTCTATAAATACAGAGCATTTCCATTCATTGTATTCACACTATCTAAACATCAAAATCTCTCTTTCTGTCCTCTTTTTGAATCCGGCCACAAAGGTGCAAGAACACCAAAATTTGTGACTTTGTGTTCTTGCAATATTTGAAGCATTTTTGGTGCAACAAAGTTCAAGATTTCAAGTTCTACTTGTTTTTATCCTTCTAACACATCAAAGTAAGTAAACATTAGCTTATAACCTCTTATATTTATGTTTATATAAGTCTTGCATAATATATATAATCACCAACAACAACAAGTTTCATAAAAACTTAAGTTTATAAATCACTAGTTTTGTTTTAAGTTTGTTTTCTTCAAATGTGTTTATAAATATATAAACACATTATGTAAGTATAAATATTATGAAAACAAGTTATATAAATGTGTTTTATAACCTTTTATACATGTGGTTTTTGAATAAACAACAAGAATCACTAGTTGTTTCAAGTTTATGAAATCCGGATTTTCGGCAGAAATATTACGTCGACTTTGAAAAATCATAACTAAATCATAACTTAACGAAATGTGTTGATTCTTGTCTCAGAAGTTAGAACTATGTCTTAACTAAAAATTTGGAGGTTTTCATAATTTAATATGGAGTTTTGGACCTTCACATATTATTTGGGAACCCGAAAGTTTGACAGCTCAAAAATGGCCAACATAGGGTTTTTAACGAGCTTTTTCCCCAACCTAAAGACCTCGAAAAATGGCCGTCCTTAACTTCAAAAATTCTTGGTATATGGTAGTTTTATGTCTATGAAAACCAAAGCCCAAAACATTTTGGAGCTTTGTCAAAAATAGCCTCAAAATAGGCAGAAAAACCTTTAAAAAGCTTGAAAATTGTATACATATATATAGGGGTGGGTTCAATAGAAAACCACTATGCACCTGAAAACTATGGAAACCTACGTATACCGTCCGATTTGGTGCATTTCATGAAAAACGCGGTGGCATGATCGTAAATAAGGTGATGCGTCACGTGGGATTTTGATGCATCACGCGGGAAATTTGATGCATCACGCGGAATTTTGATGCATCACGCGAGGAATTTGATGCATTTGTGGTGGTGCGATGCGCTTTTCACAAGTTTTCATGTGCATGGTGGTTTTCCATTGAACCCACCCCTATATATATATATATATATATATATATATATATATATATATATATATATATATATAAACTTGACATGTTAAGTTGGTTTTATTTATAAACTTGTAAAGTTGGCTGATTTAAAACATAAAACCTTTATACATACATATTATCATATATATGGGAGTTATTAAGTCCCTCATATCATTTACGAACCGGTTAAAAGCATCCGGTGTCGGCACTCTTCAACAACGCAAAAACCGTCGGTTTTACGCTCTTTTTGCCATCACATTTACGGTGAGTCTTCATAGCCCCTATTTTCACCATCTATCAGGGTGGAAATACATGCACTATTTTCATATGGATATCAAAACTGTTTATTTCTTATATGTATTACACATGTGTTTATGTGGATCTATCAGCCCTCATATCATGAACCGTTAATTACATTTTTTTGTAAGCGTGAATATATTGTGGATAGATCTATAGGGAGTCATGTCCCCCATTCGGGTTAGTTTTACCGGCTAACAGTGGAATGCATATATATTTTACACACGGTATCACAGTCGGGGATACTACACAGGGCAAACTCATTTAATTAAGCTTCAGTTGCATGATGGTTTATGTAATACATACATGGAGTTTATGCTTTATAAATTCAACTCATCTATTAATCTCCATACAATTGGTCTTTTTGCGTAAACCTATGAACTCACAAACAATTTGTTGACGTATTTTAGCATGTATTTTCAGGTAATTAAGACATGCGCATTCATCAGAAGTAACCTGAGGCTTCCGTATATTTTGGAGTCGCAATATTTTCATCAACCCACAGAGATTTATTTGCATTATTATAAATCTTTGGATTACGTAATCGAATCTTTGTATTTTGCGAACTATTTACATTTCATGTTGGTATGTAAAACACTCCTTATTTTTAAGTTAAATCGATGTATTTTCTGAAAATGTCCATATAGTGGTCGTTCACTTGATTATGACTATGCATCCGCGACGTCACGCTTCGTTGCCAACTGGGGTAACGGGGTGTCACAGATTGGTATCAGAGCCATAGTTATAGTGAACCAGGTTGCATTAGTACCCTAGACTATAACTTTTACAAAAACTAAACTTTCTTACTTCAACAAGTGTGAACATATGTACGGACCCGAATGACAGAAACATGTCAAGCAATACGGTCGTTATCCTCTTTGACTCCCAGGATGAATACCCACCCAGACCCAATCAATGACGAGGTAGAGGACCCGTCAGAACAAGAGGAGGGCAACTGTGGCCCTGCAGCATAAATTGTTCCACCATCACCACCACATATTCCATCCTACACCCTATTCAGAATCCATCCCAATGGACCATTCGGAAATTTCAGCCATAGGAAAAGAGTGCGACTGGCACAACGGGAGTCTATCCTGGTACCTGCCCATCAGACAAGCCCGCCGCAGCAGCGACGGGCGAACGAATGACAGTGGGGATGGATGCCTCACACTCTCCAAGAGTGGAGAAACGAGTAAGGTATCCCAAGCCAGTTTGAAGTCGGAAAACCATCTTCTTCTCAAGTGCCGACACTTACTCATGAACCTACGCAATAAACGGTGCCTCTGTTGGTGGCGAGGGCCGCCAGACACGACCTCCAATTTTGACAAATCCACTAGGAGGTCGGTGAGATCTCTACAAGGATTAAGCAGGAGGCAATGCAAAAATACCAACATACATTGGGCCAACCAGAATACCTAGGCGATCCAACAAGACGGATTTAACGAATTGTGACAGTGCCTAGTAGAGTGCGAAGCCCGCAATGCAGAGCTAACCCAACGACTTAACGCTCTAGAGTACGGGAAAACCCTGGAGGCATCTCATGCTTAGTGCCCCTCTACCATCTTATGGTATTTCCCTAGGATTTACTATCTGATGTATCTTTTGGTGTGTAAGGCTTGAAAATTTTTCAGAAAATTCCCAACCATATCATGAATAAAGATTAGGTATCAAGCACTCTTAACGGAGAAATTAAGTTTTAACTATAACTCTGTGCATGAGGATATGTAGTATGACTATCTGCGTAAGAAATTTTAAACCCATCGACTTATCCTTTTACCCCGTTAGATGCATTTATACTATTTGATACCGGTGCCGATAAGAGCTTTATATCCACTAAGTCTAGTAATCAGATAAATGTCACTCTTACACCATTAAGTTCGACTTATGCTATTGAGGTTGATGACAGTAAGACGCTTAAAACAAATAATATAATATGAGGATACTTAATAGAATTAGTAGGTTGACTCTTTGAAATAGACTTGATGCCCGTCAAAGTAGGAAGTTTTGACGTGGTCATAGGCATGGATTGACTATCGAAAAACCGTGCAGATATAGTGTGCAACAAGAAGATGGTTCGTATACCCTTAGCCAATAAGAAGGTCCTTACAGTCCAAGGCAAAGTAAGAAATCCCAAAGTAAGCATCATCTCAGAATTAGGACCCTGAAGTGTTGACAGAAAAGGAGCCAAAGGAGAAGCGGCTCGATGATATTCCTATTATTTATGATTACCCCAAAGTTTTTCCAGAACACATATTTGGGCTCCCACCATCAAGGCAAGTCGAACTCATAATCAGCCTAGTGTCAGGCGCTGCACTAGTGGCTCGAGCATCATACCAATCAGCCCCATCACTAATGTAGGAATTGTCCAACCAGCTGCAAGAGCTCTTAGGAAAAGGGTTTATCAAACCAAGTTCCTCACTTTGGGGGTCTCCAGTTTTGTTCATAAAGAAGAAGGATGGAACCTTCTGAATGTGCATCGATTACCAGGAGCTAAATAAGCTAAAAGAACCGGTACCCACTCCCAAGGATCGATGACTTGTTTGACCAACTCCAAGGATCAAGCTTCTATTCGAAGATCGACCTGAGGTCTGGTTATCATCAGCTTAGAGTCCGCAAGGAAGATATTCCGAAGACAACCTTCATATCCCGTTACGGTCATCTTAAATTCCTAGTAATGCCATTTGGATTAACCAATGCCCCAACAGTATTCATGGACCTAGGAAATCGGTTGTGCAAACCTTACCTAGACAAATTCGTGATTGTCTTCGTAAATGACATCTTAATCTACTCACGAAACAAGGAGGAGCATGAGCAAGATTTAAGACTGTAGGTCCCAAAAGGTTTCCCTACTGAATTGTTCTAAGCTGTAGAGAGGGGGGGGGGGTGAATACAACAATTTAAAACTCAACACTCTTTTCTCAATGTTTGTGTATATTATTAACAAGTGTTAATTACAAACAAGCTTGACTGCAGAAAGGTGCAAGCTGAGATGACAGATACAACAGATGTTCAACTAATCAAAGACACACTCAGACTAGATACAATGACTACACTCACTTAGATGCACTCACTGATTTTACAAGACACAGATGGACAGGTTGAACAAGAAGGACTTCTCTATTGTTTTATTCAAGCAGCCTTGCATGCATGGAATAACACACTTCAATGCATGATCTGATTTCTCACTCTTGGGTTCTTTTTCATAATCCTTAGAAGCTTCCTTTTCTAGTCTCACTAAGAATCTCAGTGAAGCTTCTTCATTGGAAGATGAGATAGTGGGATGTCTTTCCAAAAAGACAAAATAACTTTTCTGCACATTCTGATAACTTAGACTTGTCTTCATGTGGCAGAATCTTTGTCTTTTTCTTTTTGTCTCTGTTGCATAAGCCTTTAACCAAAAGAGGAATGTCAACTTTGCATCTTTCTTCTTTTATAAAGACCTTTTTGATATAAGAAATGGTCTGTCACCCATTTCAAATATCCTCTTTGTCTTCATTTAATAGAACAACGTAGGCAGCTTTGGCAGTTTCTGTTTTCCACTTTGTCTTCGACTTTGTAAACTGATCTTGTGGCCAAAAACAATACACGAGGACTTGGAAACATATTCCATAGAGTGTTTAGCCTGTTCACAAAGAACAGGTTCTATTTCACAAAGAACAGAACACTTATATTCTGTCCAAGCTGCTCAACAGAACAGAGTAGCGTAGACAGTTTATGTCCAGCCTGTTCAGCAGACAGAACAACTTGGACAATCTGCCTTTGTTTCAATGAATGCAACAGGGTAAACAACTTTAGCTAATATTGCAAACCACTTTTCAGGTTTCAATAAGGCATTAACAGGCCTTAAATTATACCTTCAAGTGCATCAAACAGGTTTGATTAAAAATCTCACCCTAAGATGTAGAGCAGGTTTGATTGAGGCCTTTTTGTTCCTAACAATCTCCCCCTATTTGCAATAATCAGTCTAAGCTGATTTTATCAATAATCACTATATATTTTTACAATACATTTTGTTGAAATGAAATTACAACATCAAAGTAAAGTAAAAGATCATTATATATATATATATATATATATATATATATATATATATATATATATATATATATATATATATATATATATATATATATATATATATATATATTCTTGATTACATAAACAACACTTGTTTTTACAAATATACAACTGATGTACTAATGCATATTACAACTAATGTAAAAAGAAGTTACAACTAATGTAACACATTACAACTAATGTAACAAAATACAACAAATGTACACAAATTCAATAAGTTGGACTGTTGATGATGGGAGCAAGTAATGGCAAGCCTGTCCAACTGATGGACAGCTTCCACTGTTCTTCTACTCAGATAGTAGATGGACTTTAAGACAGTGGTGGTGGCAGTCATTCTTTAAACATTTTTTCAAGCTACTCTCTGGTTTCCTCCAAATCCTCTATTTCAACTCTCGATAACATGAAACTGGGATGTTGAAGCTCCCCTCTTTCGTAAAAGCCTCTGAGCTGATCCCAGATGGATGCTCTCCTTTTTATGGATTGCCTGAAGGAGTTTGCAAGTCTGAATGCATCAAGCTGTTTGAGACCAACTTTATGCAGGTCTGATGCTCTTCTGAAGAACTTCTTCTGTGTAAGGGGATCTACAAAAATACCCCCAGCTCAGGTGCTTCAACCAGCTTGCCTTCCTCAAATTGCACTCCTTTGGGCAGGCTGTGGTCTACTCCTTTGATCTCCACTGCAACATCACCTCATTCAATCGTGATCAGGAGTTCCTCCAGATCTATATCCTTTCTGTTTCTCTTTTCCTTTAGTTTGGGGGTAGTCACTAAGATACCCTTACTTTGTTCTTCTGAGATCAGGCCAAGGTCTCTCACTCTTTCCATCAACTTTTTGACGCATGCCCTGATAGTCTTAGCCGTTTCAGGCTTAGACTTGCTCAGGTCAACTGCCAACTCCACCCATTCTCTGTATCCCATCTGAGCAACGTCAGTGTAATCATATGCTTCCAGTTCTGGGCCTGTAGCACCCAATCAGGTTATCTGTAGTTTCCACTGTTTGCCTTTTCTTGAGATGGGGACAGCTTTGACAATAGATTCCTTGGCAAGTCTTTTTTCAGCAACATCAAAGAACTTTTTTCTTGCCATGTTGTCAAAGTGGATTTGGGCTCTTGCAGAGGATGCTTGCTTGGACTTGGTCACTGAGACCGGAGCACCCTGTTCCCTATCACCTTCCTTTTCAACCGCTGACTCCTTAGCGCTTCAAGCAATTTTCTTTGCACGTCCAAAGAAGGCATTTTAATTTTGCTTGCCTCTTTGAATGCAAAGGATCTGGCAGCTTTGGCTGAGGCTTCTTTCTTTCTTAGTCTTTCCAGGGCTTGGAGCTGTTCATCTCTGTACTCATAGTATTTCTCCATACGAATACCCATTTCCTTAGCCCTTGCCTTGTCAAACTTTAGCTGCGCTGCTCTTTGGTGATCAGGGTCTACAACTACTTTCCTCTTTCCATTAGCTGTTACAGTTTGAACAACTTCAGAAACCTCTTCCTCTTCTTATTCTTCTTCTTCTTCCAGAATCAGATGCCTCCTTCTGCTTGACCTGTCCCCAGGAATGGATTCCTCCCCCTTAGTTTGTGCAGGGTTTGGAGATCCAACTTGAGTAGGCTGAGCAGCTTCAGTGGGTTGGAAGACATCTTCAGTTGGACCTATTTCTGATGCACCTGCTGCTTGACCAGCAGATGCTGATTTCTCATTACAAGTAGAAGAGGTTTTCTCCCCCTTAGACTTAGTCTTTGAGGCAGACAACTTCTCCCCCTTTGAAAGAGATGGCTCAGAACCTTCAACAATTGGTCTGCCTGGAGAAACAAATTCATCAGGCTTAGCAGCAGGTTTGGCAGCAGGCTTGGGGCCCACCAGGCTGTGCACTAAGAAAGTCAGATTGTCCTTAACCTCTGCAAGTTGGGGGAGGCAGGTCTGAAGAGAGGAGGATTGAGAATCAGCAATGGAGGACAGCTTAGTAAGATTTTCTCTGTCAGAAGTTGTGAACAACAAAACTTTGAAGATGTGCAAGATGTAACTCAAGAGAGTCTTGCAGATCATCAAGGTTTGCTGACACAGAATTTGACAGAGAGACAATTATAGAGTTTAAGCTGGCTAATGTAGTAGGAAGGGTAGTATTGCAAGTGGTGAGGAGAGTGGACTGCTGTTGGGATATGGCTGTCATGGAGGAGACAGAGTCCTGTTCATTTGAAAGGATAGAGGAGAGAGTAGTGGAGATGTTTTGCAGCTGTGCAATGAGTGCAAGCAGCTGTGAGGAGTGGTTGTAAAGGAAATCTTGAACAAATCAAAGAATCCCTTGAGCTATGCAGACACAGAGTCTGAGATGATTGAGGGTAGGGAAGTCATGGAATTTTCCAAAACTTTGTTGGTCAACAAAGAAAGCTGATCCTTCAAAGGAAGATCTTTGGGGGATGGTGGAGTATGGGTGGACTATTTGGATTGTGTAGATGGTGAGGAATGAGATGAGGATGAGGCATGTGTTTGAGGATGGGATGGAGAGGGAAGGGTTACTTTGGACAGAATTTCCATAGCCTGGGCAAAAGTAATATGGCCCAGCTTGGAACGGTCAATGGGTCCCTCAGCAGTGGCTGTAGCTGCTTCATCAGGAGAGGGGGTTGAAGATTGTGGCCTTTCTGATGCTGCTTGTGTTGCAGCACCTTCATCAAAACCTGGGATGGTTCCCTCAGCAACACCTTAGTTTAGAGGTGCCTCATCATGGGGAGATGGAATGCGCATTTCAACATCAGTAGTGGTGAAACCTGCTGATGGAATTTGCAGTTGAGGTGCTGCTGCCTTACTAGAGGGATGGTCTGTTCCCTGTGGTTCATCAGCTAGGGATGTTGGTCCTTCAGCAGCTGTTGGGTGTACAACAGTTGTATCATGAGGAGCATAGGTTGGAGGCTAATCTATTGGACGGTCTAGTCCAGCAGGTTTGGCACCTCGTGCAGACTCAGTATGGAGTGGAGTGAACTCCTGTATTTCAATACCGTCAGCCTGTTGGGAGGCTGGGATAGTTGATGTGGTGGTCTCCATAAGTACAACTGGTTCTTGTTGGGAGGAACCAGAGGGCCTAGGCTGACTCAGGGTAGACTCTTGTTGGCGTGAAGCCTACTCCAAGTGTGCTGAACGATCTCCCAAAATTGGAGAAGCAGCAGGGTTGCTTCTTTTTTAACTGAAGCCTGTTGAGAGGGGTCAGAGGGGCTAGTTTGGTCTGTTGGTTTCTTTTTGGCTAAGGTTTTGCGTCTGTAGGATCTGAGAGATGAAGTGGATGATAGATGTTGTGGAGAGGTGATGAGGGGTTTTGTTTGGACTGGTGGTAAGACTGGTTCAGAAACAGGTGGATTGGCCTGTTCCACAGTCTCAGGTGCCACAGAGGCACCAGCCACAAAGGCTTCAGGTTCAACAGATGAACCAGGGTGAGAGGCCTGCTCCCCCTCAGCCACAGAGGCTGAGGGGGCAGACTTGGACTTAGCTGTTTTTGCCTTCTTGATGACAGGCTCAGCTTGAGTCGTTTACAAGACTCTTTTAACAAATTTGGTCCTAGATTTGGATTTTCCTCGGGGAGCAGTCACTGGATCCACCCTCACAGCAGAGGGTCCTTCCACCATACCAAGCAACCTTCTCATTGGTGTAGATAGAGGAGGCTCATTTGGGAGTATAAAGGTGTAGAAAACTCTATTCCCAATCACTGGAAAACAGAAGTACGTAACATAGGCTGAGAGTTATACAAATGCTCACCACAGAGATGCTTGAAAAGGAGGCTCAGAAATCTTGGATATTGAACAGCAGCTGGACGTGTTTCCTGCTGCACTAGGTTCCTCAAATTCTTGAAAATCCACTGAGCCATGTTCATAGTAGTCCCATCTACGAGCTGTAGGACTATTGGAATCTCATCATGGCTAAGTTGGTCAAAAGAACCAACTTTGCTGCTGAAGCACATCACCACAGAGGCGAATAAGAAGCTGTAAGTAGGTGATAGATCCTTTCTAAACAGAGTGGCTCCAATCTTGGGTTTTGCTACACCACAGAAGCGTAGAAGATTTCCCATCTGATCATTTTCAAGCTATGGCTGATCATAAGTTTCAGCCACTGGGAGATGAAGAACTTCCCTGAGAAGACCAGTAGTGATCTCAATGGTCTGAGTCCCATTGAGAATGGTTCCCCTTATGATTTTGGTTGCTGGGTCGTAGGCACAGGTATACCAAAACTCATATACCATCTCCTGGTAGAGGACACCAGGAGTGGCAGTCATGGCGTAATCCAGAGGTTGAACCTTTAGAAACTCCACCATATTTTCATAACCTTTCCCCACATAGGTTTTGGGAATGGTTAGGTTGGCTATGTAGTTTATGGGTTTCAGTTGTAGCATTATGGTAACAGAAGGGTGTTTCTGAACGTCCTTACCAACAAAAACTGGGAGCAAAGGGTTGTTTTGGTGAGCCATAGTGAGAATATAAGCACAAGACACTTAGTCGATTTTAGGGTTCTTTGGAAGTTATGGTAGCAATACGGAAGACAAAGATGAAACAATAGAGGGGTTTTTATAGGATTTGAATGTGAGTGGGTATGAGAGAGAAAAGTTTGGGCGGTTGATTTGAAATGTTCTTTAACGGAAACGGAAAGGTTGTCCATGTTAGAACGGTTGTCAGACCACTTGAGCCATTTTTAGTCACTAACACACGTTAACACACATTATCCGTAGTAATTAAGTTGAATAAAAAACAGAAATTATGTAACTTAATTGTGAAGAAAGGTAATTAAAACTGATGGTCTAAGCTGTTGGTTAAACCTGTGATGAGCAGGGTCATCACAAGCTGTTCACTCTTCAGGCTGTGCATTCAACCTGTTCAGCTATGGAAGAACAGGTTGTGTTCAATAGATGACTAGGTTACAAGACAATGTCTTGTATGACAGATTGAAAGTGTGAGCATGTTGGAGGTTTGATCATCAGACCAGGTTTAAGGTTAAAATTTATATCGTCAAACCTGTTATACGCTCAACCTGTTCTAGTTTCTGAAATTGGCTAAGTATAGAACATGCATAGCCTGTTCTGTCTAAGTTGTTCTGAGAAACTTGAGCAGTGTGAGACATATAATAACTTAGAAGATTTAGGACACTTAGACACTTTTATTTAACATGCCCAACTTGCTTACAAGGTAATTAAACCTGTTTTCATCAAGAGACTTGGTGAAAATGTCTGCAAGCTCTTCATCTGTGAAAATATAACTTACCTCCACATTACCTTTCTGGATGTGATCCCTGATGAAGTGATGTCTGACCTCTATATGCTTTGTTCTGGAATGAAACATTGGATTGTTGGAGATAGCTATAGCACTTGTATTATCACACAGAATAGGAGTCTTCCTATATACAAGTCCATAGTCTTCAAGCTGATGCTGCATCCACAGAATCTGCCCACAGCAGCTTCCAGCAGAAATATACTTAGCTTCAACAGTAGAAGTAGAAACTGAGTTCTGCTTCTTGCTACACCAACTTATCAACTTACCAGCAAGGAGTATACACCCACCTTTGTGCTTTTTCTGTCTAGCCTGCAGCCTGCAAAATCAGAATCTGAATATCCTGTTAGCTCAAGACTTGAGTCTTTGGGATACCAAAGACCCAAACCTGGTGTACCCTTATGGTATATAAAAATTCTTTTTACAGCAGCTAGATATGATTCTTTAGGATCAGCTTGAAACCTTGCACATAAACAGGTGGCAAACATAATATCTGGTCTACTAGCAGTTAAATATAGCAAGCTCCCAATCATGCCTGTGTAAGCTGTTACTAAAACAGCTTTGCCACTGGCATCTGCATCCAAATTTACATTGGTTGCCATTGGGGTTTTGATAGGAGAACTTTGATCAAATTTAAACTTTTTCAAAAGATCTAAAGTGTACTTTCTTTGATTTATGAAAAATCCATTTGAGGTTTGTTTAACCTGTAATCCTAAAAAGAAAGAAAGTAAGTTCTCCCATCATACTCATTTCATATTTTGATTTCATGAGTAGTGAAAAATTCGTGCATAACTGCTCATTAGTAGAACCAAATATTATGTCATCCACATAATTTTGAACAAACATACTATCAGACTTGACCTTCTTTATAAACAGTGTGGTATCCACTTTAGCTCTGGAATAACCATTGCTCATAAAGAAATCAGTTAGAGTGTCATACCAGGCTCTAGGGGCTCGTTTTAGACCATAGAGGGCTTTGTCCAACTTATAGACAAAACCTGGATGATGTTCATTTTCAAAACCTGGAGGCTGCTTGTCATACACTTCTTCTTGCAGCTTTCCATTTAAAAATGCACTCTTCACATCAATTTGAAATACCTTCATACCCTTGTGAGCAGCATAGGCTAGAAACAAACGGATTGCCTCTAACCTGGCCACAGGTGCAAATGTTTCATCATAATCAATGCCTTCTTCCTGTCTGTAGCCTTGAGCAACTAGTCTTGCCTTATTTCTAATGACATGATCTTGCTCATCCATCTTGTTCCTGAAAACCCATTTGGTGCCAATTATTGTTTTTCCTTTAGGAGCAGGGACCAGCTTCCATACTTTGTTTCTCTCAAACTGATTGAAATATTCTTGCATAGCAGTGATCCAATTGGCATCTTTAAGTGCCTCATCCACTTTCTTAGTCTCCATCAGGGACACAAAGCAAGAAAACATGCAAAAGTTTCCTAAGTTGTCCCATCTTGTTTGCACCCCTTTGCTGATGTCACCAATTATTTGATCATTTGGTGACACCCGATCCACTTAGGATCTTGCTTCAATGAAGATTCTCCTGAGTGATTTGCATCTTCAACAGGTCCTGTTGAGCAGCTCTCAAGATTTTCAGACACACTGATATCTTGAGCCTCGTAACTTGTTGGGCATGACTCTCCATTGTTGAACATATCAGCAGAGGATCCAGGAAAATCAGGCATCGATTTGTTCAGGACATGATGTATTAATTATGTCAGTACACTTATTCACACAGGGTGTATCAACAAAATCATCATCATGCCCATAATGATTAGGAGGTTCCACTCTAGATGTAGTGGAACCTATTGAGTCTTTTTCTTCATGAATGGAATGCATAAGATTATCAAACCTGAACTCTTCTGAAACTAATTCAGGAACAGCTTTGGTAGAAGCACTCCTTGACTCTTCAAAGGTAACATTGATAGATTCATCTATCACCTTTCCTTTGTTGTTGTATACTCTGTAGGATTTGACAGGTCTCTTACCATCAGGCTGCTTTCAACGTGAGACTTACCCCTATTGAAAGCAGGCTGCTTACCTTTTGAAAACTTTTTCTCAAAATGGTCAGCATCAAAAGGTTTGACAGGTCTCTTACCATCAGCTTTAGACCCAGAGCCTATTTTGTCAACAGGTTTAGAGTCCACAGCTGCAGTTTGAGCATGTTTTCCTTTATTTTCTTGTGTGAACCAGCAGAGCACTTAGCAGGCTGATTTGATGGAGAACACATTCCATCATCAGCTTTTGGAGCTTTTTCACACAAGCTGTCAGTACTTTGAGGCCTGACAAACCTGTTTGTTGAGAATAGCTTACCATTTAATTTCCGGATGAAAGTGCTGGGAAGCTCACCAAGAGTGGATAGGTCATTTTTCAGATTCTTTATCACAACAATAGAAGCTTCTTTGTCAAGATTCCCTCCAAGAAAGACTTGGATTTGTTCTGGAGAAAGGGCTTTCTTTATATATGAAGACGTTGAGTAAGGGGGGCGGAGCTTGAGAGCGAAGCGAGCTGCGCTAGTCTATTACGTTTTTCAGCAGCAAGCTACAGTCTAACGCTTGCCTCCACAACAATAGAAGCTTCTTTTCCAAGATTCTCTCCAAGATAGACTTGGATTTGTGCAGGGATCTGTTGACTGATGCAATGGCTGAATTTTTGTGCATACTGGCACCAAGAGTCAACAATCTTTTGAAGCTTTGCATGTTTTATGTCTGTTTCTCTCTTTTTTTCTTCTAGTAAAATGGAATTGATGTGATTTAATTAATCAAGTTCAGCTTCCAACTTATGGAAACTGTCCAGTTTACTAGTTTTTGTGTCAAGATCAGTTTTAAGCTTAGAGATTTCAGACAATAAAACATGGTGCTTCTTAACAACAGCTTTTATTTCAACAAGCATATATTCAAACATTTTAACTTTTTCATCAGAACTGTAAGCCATAAAATTTTGTACTTATACATCATTGTGGGATTCCAGTTCTCTAAGCTGCTGAAGGCTTCAGCTTCAGCCAGGTCTTGTTTGAAGTTGCTAGTTGATGGGACATCAGTGTTGGCCATCAGACAGTTGTTGTCTTTTTCATCTGAAGATGAATCAGATTCCTCCCAATCACATGTCTCAACCATGAGTCCCTTTTGCTTGTTGGAAGCCACTGAGTTTTTGTAACATCCAAGTTACCACAAACAGTACACGTCATAAAATTTCATTTCATTAAGTAATAAATATTACTAATTGTTTGATACCACAGGTCCATCTGCCTGATTACTTAATTACAACAAAATAATAAAGATCAAATGGTGGTCTAATCTAGCTTCTAAATCTTCAATCAGAGTGCGGAAGACTGAACAAGCTACCCGAGACCGCATCATCTTTTCAAAATAGGCGTCAGCAAAAAGTCCAAAAGTCTGCTATTCATCAAATGTCCAGATTCACTTAGCCTGGGACGGACTACCTGCTATGGTCTTGCCCTTATCAGCTTTTCCTGAAAAAGAGTTGTCATGACAGAGTAAGCTAACATTGCTTAGTGAGTAAACAGAGTTCCATTAGTTACCACACATATATAACATACTATCAGCTCCTGTCGGCAAGTCACTACGTCAGAGACGGCAAAAAGGTTGGGAGACAACCCAGTTTGTATTCCCCTGTGTAAGGCCGAAGCCCTACGGGAAATGTATGGAAACAAGTCATATAGGAAAGGAATCTGCAGAATTCCCTCCTGTGAATGGAGATCTCACATTCGGTCCTGTCAGATAATGCAGTATGCAGCGGCAAACATATCAACAGTCAAGTAAGCAGTAAGCATGATAAGTATTTACATAAAATGTAAAAGTGAACATGCAATCAAGGCAATTCAAGTATCTAGCTTCAATAATGTCAAAAGTACGTTTCTATGATACAATAAAGTATTAAAGAAACATGCAGCAACAATCGGAAGTTTCCATACAGTCGATGACATTCACCAATAAGTATCGAAACATATGCAAATAATTAATGAAATCTGTCACTCACAGTAGTCCGTAGTCAGATAATGCTTAACGAATTAAGCTGTTCAGTTTACTCTGTCAGATCGGCGGGTTCCTGCAGTTCAGTTTCAAGTCTGGCATATTCATGTCAATTCTGTAACATGATCTATATAACCCTAGTTACAACTCAGGTTATTGTCATTTCTTACTGTCAAGTCTGAGGTAGTTCCTATCGTCCCAAAGTGAGTCTATTCTTAACAGATTAATACGATCCCTAATTACACATATATGTGGCCTTGAAACGAGGCCAATCATATTACTAGCTAGGTGAATCATGACATACGATTTCTAAGAGTTCATTCAGAGTCTGTTAATTATTTGTGCATAAAATAGTTATGCATCTTGAACTTGTGAGTTTTATCATAATCATAATATACTTTCAATTACATTTACACAATTATAAGGTTGATCAATAACTTAATCTGATTTAGGAATTTAACTTTGGCTTGGAATTAAACCAGTTTTGAATATAGGGAGACAGATTCGAATAGCCTCCATTCGAATCTAAGGAGATAGATTCGAAGGCTCTATAGATTCGAAGACCATTCATTAGATTCTAGGGGATAGATTCGAAATTAACATTCAATAGATTCTAGGAGATAGATTCGACTAGGTTAGATTCGAAGTAGGGACCTAGACTCGAATTAGGGACCTAGATTCGAATTAGGGACCTTGATTCGAAGGCACAAGTTCGAGTCTCGCTAATCAGATTCGAAATTAACACCTTCGAGTCTTTTCTACATATTCATCGATTTTCCAGGTTTTTTACATCTAAACTTGAACATAAATGAGGGAAAAATAGTTACTAACCTTCGTCCAACCTATATCCTTCGACTATAGATGATTTCCAAGCAAAAACAAGTCCTAAACGGGAGCAAATCAGCTTCAAATGAAGGGGATATGAGCAAACTCGAATTTGCTCAACAAAACCGAACTAGAAGTCAGAAATAGGGTCGATTTTACCTTAAATCCGGACGAAATCAAACATGCAATGGTAGATTCGTGTAGAGCTCGACGATCTCTAACCGATGGCGTATAAATCACGAGAATCCGACGGTTCGTTTAGGAGAAATTCTAGAGAGAAGGTGAGGGTGTAGAGAGAGAAGGAGAGAGAGAGTTCAAGCTTCCAAACTCAAGAAATGAGGAGGAGTGCTCTATTTATAGGAAAATAGGGAAAAATCAGATTTTCTACTGAATTTCCGGAATCGACCAACTTTTATTCCCATCAATCTGATTTGCATTTCAGATGCAAATAATAGCAAAGGAGTTCTAGATTTGCTATAATTGTCTTTTAGTCATATTTTTATTCATTTTAGTCTGTTTCGTCATTTTCAGTCTTTAATTTGTCATTTAGCTGAATTTTAATTATCAACTTTATTTCAGCTAATTTTTGGGGCAACTTTTCATAATTAATTATAACTTAATATAATTAACTATTTAAGATTCATGTTTCCGGTTAATTACTAATATTTGGATAAAATTGCTTTATTATCCAAAGTCTGATGCTGTAATTTATATTTAATAAATTACGGGCTGTTACAATCTTCCCCCGTTAAATTGATTTCGTCCTCGGAATCGACTAAGACAGGAATAACTTCGGATACTTTTGCCTAATCTCGTCTTCTCGTTCCCAAGTATGCGCAGATCCCTTATGGTATTTCCATTGAACTAACACCATTGGAATTTCCTTGTTGCGCAATTTCGAAACCTTATGATCGATTATACGCTCGGGCTCTTCTTCGTATCGCAACTGCTCGTCAATTTGCACTTCTTTCCAAGGAGTCGCAGCTTCAGCGTCAACTAAACACTTGCGAAGATTACTAACGTGAAATACATCATGAATCCCAGACATTTCGGCAGGCATCTTCAATCTGTAAGCTTGCAGTCCCACACGCTCGAGAATTTCAGAAGGACCAACAAATCGAGGACTCAACTTCCCCCGTTTGCCGAACCTTACAATTCCTTTTCTTGGCGAGACCTTCAGCAACACTTTATCTCCAACTTCAAACGCAATTGGTTTCCGTCTTCTATCATGATACTTCTTTTGTCTGTCTTGAGAGGTCTGAATCCGCTGTCGAATCAACTGTAGTTGGTCGTGTGCTTCCTGCAAAATCGCTGGTCCAGAGATCGGGCGTTCACCTGTTTCCCTCCAACAGGTTGGAGTTCGGCATCGACGTCCGTACAAAAGCTGATAGGGAGGCATACCAATAGTCGAGTGATAACTATTGTTATAAGCAAACTCCACAAACGGCAGGTGAGTATCCCAACTTCCACCGAGATCAATCACACAGGCACGTAACATATCTTCTAAGGTCAAAATCGTTCTCTCACTTTGCCCGTCAGTTTCAGGATGATAAGCGGTGCTCATCTTAAGTTCAGTCCCTAGTCCATTCTGAAAAGCCTTCCAAAAACGAGAAGTAAATCTGCTGTCACGGTCCGATACTATAGACAATGGAACACCATGTCTAGTCACGATTTCTTTCATGTACAATTCAGCTAACTTTTCGAGGCGTTCATCTTCACGTATGGGTAGGAAATGGGCTGACTTAGTAAGCCGATCCACTATTACCCATATAGAGTCATGATTCCGCTTAGTCCTAGGCAGCTTCGTCACAAAGTCCATAGTTATGTGGTCCCACTTCCATTCCAGGATTGGCAATGGTTGTAGTTCCCCATACGGCTTCTGATGTTCAGATTTGACTTGTAAACAAGTCATGCAATTTTCCACATATCGTCCCACGTCCTTCTTCATTCCAGGCCACCAATATTCCGTCCTCAAGTCTTGATACATTTTAGTAGAACCAGGGTGTATCGAAAATTTCGACATATGAGCTTCCGACAGAATTTGATCACGAATACCTCCTAGTCTGGGAACCCATATTCTATCCATGAACCGTCTAAGACCACGATTATCAAGGGTCAGCTGGGTCACATATGTAACCATACGTTCAGATTTCAAGTTCTCATCCCGAATGGCTTCGGTTTGAGCGGCAATAATCGACTCAGGCAAGGCAGACTCCAAAACAACTGAAGTCAAAGCATAACATCGGGTATAATGGTCTTGTCCGGTTTTGCGGCTTAGGGCATCTGCTACAATGTTTGCTTTACCTGGATGGTAAAGGATCTCACAGTCATAGTCTTTAATCAATTCCATAGATCGCCTTTGACGCATATTCAGCTCTTTTTGGTCAAATATATACTTCAGACTTTTGTGATCTGTATATAACTTGCATCTAGTCCCATACAGATAATGCCGCCAAATCTTCAATGCAAAGGTCACGGCTGCAAGTTCTAAATCATGCGTCAGATAATTCTTCTCATGCGCCTTTAGCTGCCTTGATGCGTAGGCAATTACTTTATCCCTTTGAATCAACACACAGCCTAATCCCATCTTAGAAGCATCACTATAGACTACAAAATCATCATTACCCTCAGGTAAGGCCAGAATCGGTGCTTCTATTAGCTTACGTTTCAGAGTCTCAAAGGCTCGATCTTGAGATTCATTCCATTCAAACTTAACTTCTTTCTTCGTCAGACTGGTTAAAGGCACCGCAATCTTGGAGAAATCACGGATAAATCTTCGGTAATAGCCCGCTAAACCCAAGAAACTTCGAACTTCAGATACGTTTTTCGGTGCTTCCACTTCTGAACCGCATCTACCTTCGATGGATCAACGGCTATTCCCTCACCCGAGACAATATGTCCTAAAAATTGCACCTGGCGTAACCAGAATTCACATTTGGAGAATTTTGCATAGAGTCGCTCCTTTCGTAACAAGTCTAGCAATTCTCGCAAATGCATCGCATGGTCAGATTCAGACTTAGAGTAAATCAAGATGTCATCAATAAAGACTATCACTGATTTATCCAGCATTGGTCTACATACCCTATTCATGAGGTCCATAAATGCGGCCGGGGCATTTGTAAGACCGAACGGCATTACTAGGAATTCAAAATGGCCATATCGAGTACGAAAAGCAGTCTTCGATACGTCAGACTCAAATACTTTGAGTTGATGATATCCAGATCGGAGATCAATCTTTGAGAAGTAGCTAGCCCCTTGCAGTTGATCAAACAAGTCGTCAATTCTTGGCAGAGGGTATCGGTTCTTGATAGTTACTTTATTTAGCTCCCGATAATCTATACACATGCGAAAGGTACCATCCTTCTTCTTAACAAAAAGAACCGGAGCACCCCAAGGAGAAGTACTCGGACGAATAAACCCTTTTTCCAATAATTCCTGCGACTGACTCATCATTTCCTTCATTTCATTCGGAGCAAGACGGTAAGGGGCTTTCGCGATAGGAGCAGCACCCGGTACAAGGTCAATGTGAAATTCAATTTGACGATCTGGTGGCAATCCAGAGATGTCATCCGGGAATACATCAGGGAATTCTTGAACTACGGGTACTTCAGACAAGGTCTTTTTAACTTCCTTAGCATCTATGGCATATGCTAAATAGGCGGAACAACCTTTGGTTAGGCACTTTCGAGCTTTCATTACAGAAATGAGACCTAAATCTCGAGTCTTTCTATCGCCATAAACATAACGTTCACTTCCTTCGGGGGTTCTAATTCTAATTATCCTTTTAGCACAAAGGATTTCAGCATTGTTCGTCATGAGCCAGTCCATTCCTATAATAACATCGAATTCTCTAATCCACATCGGTATCAGGTCAACGTCCGAGGAGAGGTCATCAATCACTAGCTTACAGGAACGAAAGACTCTATTCACAGTCACAAAATTCGAGCTAGCAGTTTCTATGTCTAAGGGTGCAGGTAACATTACAGGGGCAAAATCAAACTGTTTAGCAAACTTTTCAGACACATATGACAGATTAGAACCAGAGTCAAATAAGATTAAGGCAGGCATAGAGTTAACAAGAAATGTACCCATGACGACATCAGCAGTCTCTTTTGCCTCTTCGGCTGTCATCTGGAAAGATCTTGGTTGATTCCTCGGGGCAGAAGAACCTTTGACTGATTGCTGAGGTGAAGATGCAGGCGGAGGAACAAATCGGGGCCGGGTACAGTCTTTAGCATGGTGCCCCAACGTAATGCAGTTTCGGCAAGCCTCACTGCGCTTGGGACATTCTGACCTATCGTGACCGTTCTGTCTGCAGCAGTAACACTTAACGAACGCAGGATCGCATAACCCTTCATGAATTTGCTTGCAGCGAGGACAAGCAGGCTTTGGCGCCGAGGTCACAGCATATGACTTAGCTTTCTTGGAAGACTGCTTATCTCCCTTCTTCGAACTTTCATTCTTCCTTTCAGCTCTCTCATATTTTTCCTTCTTATTAGATTTAGCAATAAAAGGACATGCTCGCTCAGGATAGATTTCAAGCTCACCTACCCTAGCAATTTCAACTGCCTCAATATAACTTCTCGGTCTGCCAGATTTCACAAACTTTCGAATTTCTCTATCCAAACCATCCACAAAAAGATCCCTTCGCCTTTCATCAGTATCGACAGGGTGATCAGATAATAGCGAGAGCCTGGTGAATTCCAGCTCATAATCTGTTACGGACTTTGTACCTTGCTGAAAAGATAGCAGGGTTTTCTCCGTTTGGCGTTTAACATCCTGAGGGCAGTATTTCTCCTTCAGATGAATCTTAAATTGATCCCAAGTAATGGATTTCTCCATTGCATCAGACATGGGATTTGTAATAGACTTCCACCATCGACCAGCTCCATCTTCTAACATCCCTGTTGCAAACGTGACCTTGTCTTCTTCATTACACTTAGAGAGTTTAAACGCTTTCTCCACATTAGCAACCCAGTCCATAGCTTTTACAGGATCCGATGACCCAGCAAACGTACGAGCTCCACATTTCTTAAAATCAACAAATGTACACTCACGTCCTACCTTAACGTGATGATCGGAAGAGTCAGTCTCACTTTCATCAGATGACACATGCCTATGTTTCCTCTTTCGGTCTTTCTTGGGCTTCGCTAACATCTCTTCCCTATACTTCAGTTCTAACTCCTGCAACTTAAGTTCTCGCAACCTAAGTTCTTCTTCACGGCGCTTAAAGTCAATTTCTCGCTGGTCTTCCTCACTAGATTGCATCACCGCTTTACCCTTAGTCAGCAAGTCCTTAATTTCCTTAAATCGGTCTTCAACCGCCATATCTGTCTGCAGTCGGTTCCTATCCATCATAAGCTGCATTTGCCTACGATTTTCCTCATTCAACCTATGAACGAGATCAATCAATTGAGCCTGCTGGGGAGGCACAGGCGTAGCAGTACTGCTTGAGTCATTAGCAGTATTTTCAGGGTCAGTGCCTAAGTCCTCTACATGAACAGATTCTTTGTGTTGATCAGCTGCAGTATCAGCAGCTTTACCAACAGTCGAGGTACCAGCAACATTTGGATTCTTATCAGCCATTGGCTGAAAATATAAAGGAAATAATTATTATTTCCTAATTCAAATAAGCACGATTCGAGTCATAATTCCTATGTCAGATAATCACATCTAAATTCATAGATATGAAGGCAGTCAGTCAGGCTGGCACAAAGTCAAGTCAGTATCAAGCAGTCAATCCTTCCCCCATCCTATCAGTCATCATTTGCCTATCTTAGGTCAAGTTGTGTGGGTAGTCCTTTACTAATTAGGTTACCCTAGGCCTCGGTGACTTGTTCGGGAATTCAGAGTCACATAGTCCATATCATACCAGTAGTTTAAGTATCGGGTGGCCAATCTGATGATTAAACTGCTGCTCTGATACAAACTTTATAACATCCAAGTTACCACAAACAGTACACGTCATAAAATTTCATTTCATTAAGTAATAAATATTACTAATTGTTTGATACCACAGGTCCATCTGCCTGATTACTTAATTACAACAATATATTAAAGATCAAATGGTGGTCTAATCTAGCTTCTAAATCTTCAATCAGAGTGCGGAAGACTGAATAAGCTACCCGAGACCGCATCATCTTTTCAAAATAGGCGTCAGCAAAAAGTCCAAAAGTCTGCTATTCATCAAATGTCCAGATTCACTTAGCCTGGGACGGACTACCTGCTATGGTCTTGCCCTTATCAGCTTTTCCTGAAAAAGAGTTGTCATGACAGAGTAAGCTAACATTGCTTAGTGAGTAAACAGAGTTCCATTAGTTACCACACATATATAACATACTATCAGCTCCTGTCGGCAAGTCACTACGTCAGAGACGGCAAAAAGGTTGGGAGACAACCCAGTTTGTATTCCCCTGTGTAAGGCCGAAGCCCTACGGGAAATGTATGGAAACAAGTCATATAGGAAAGGAATCTGCAGAATTCCCTCCTGTGAATGGAGATCTCACATTCGGTCCTGTCGGATAATGCAGTATGCAGCGGCAAATATATCAACAGTCAAGTAAGCAGTAAGCATGATAAGTATTTACATAAAATGTAAAAGTGAACATGCAATCAAGGCAATTCAAGTATCTAGCTTCAATAATGTCAAAAGTACGTTTCTATGATACAATAAAGTATTAAAGAAACATGCAGCAACAATCGGAAGTTTCCATACAGTCGATGACATTCACCAATAAGTATCGAAACATATGCAAATAATTAATGAAATCTGTCACTCACAGTAGTCCGTAGTCAGATAATGCTTAACGAATTAAGCTGTTCAGTTTACTCTGTCAGATCGGCGGGTTCCTGCAGTTCAGTTTCAAGTCTGGCATATTCATGTCAATTCTGTAACATGATCTATATAACCCTAGTTACAACTCAGGTTATTGTCATTTCTTACTGTCAAGTCTGAGGTAGTTCCTATCGTCCCAAAGTGAGTCTATTCTTAACAGATTAATACGATCCCTAATTACACATATATGTGGCCTTGAAACGAGGCCAATCATATTACTAGCTAGGTGAATCATGACATACGATTTCTAAGAGTTCATTCAGAGTCTGTTAATTATTTGTGCATAAAATAGTTATGCATCTTGAACTTGTGAGTTTTATCATAATCATAATATACTTTCAATTACATTTACACAATTATAAGGTTGATCAATAACTTAATCTGATTTAGGAATTTAACTTTGGCTTGGAATTAAACCAGTTTTGAATATAGGGAGACAGATTCGAATAGCCTCCATTCGAATCTAAGGAGATAGATTCGAAGGCTCTATAGATTCGAAGACCATTCATTAGATTCTAGGGGATAGATTCGAAATTAACATTCAATAGATTCTAGGAGATAGATTCGACTAGGTTAGATTCGAATTAGGGACCTAGACTCGAATTAGGGACCTAGATTCGAATTAGGGACCTAGATTCGAAGGCAAAAGTTCGAGTCCAGCTAATCAGATTCGAAATTAACACCTTCGAGTCTGTTCTACATATTCATCGATTTTCCAGGTTTTTTACATCTAAACTTGAACATAAATGAGGGAAAAATAGTTACTAACCTTCGTCCAAGCTATATCCTTCGACTATAGATGATTTCCAAGCAAAAACAAGTCCTAAACGGGAGCAAATCAGCTTCAAATGAAGGGGATATGAGCAAACTCGAATTTGCTCAACAAAACCGAACTAAAAGTCAGAAATAGGGTCGATTTTACCTTAAATTCGGACGAAATCAAACATGCAATGGTAGATTCGTGTAGAGCTCGACGATCTCTAACCGATGGCGTAAAAATCACGAGAATCCTTCGTTTAGGAGAAATTCTAGAGAGAAGGTGAGGGTGTAGAGAGAGAAGGAGAGAGAGAGTTCAAGCTTCCAAACTCAAGAAATGAGGAGGAGTGCTCTATTTATAGGAAAATAGGGAAAAATCAGATTTTCTACTGAATTTCTGGAATCGACCAACTTTTATTCCCATCAATCTGATTTGCATTTCAGATGCAAATAATAGCAAAGGAGTTCTAGATTTGCTATAATTGTCTTTTAGTCATATTTTTATTCATTTTAGTCTGTTTCGTCATTTTCAGTCTTTAATTTGTCATTTAGCTGAATTTTAATTATCAACTTTATTTCAGCTAATTTTTGGGGCAACTTTTCATAATTAATTATAACTTAATATAATTAACTATTTAAGATTCATGTTTCCGGTTAATTACTAATATTTGGATAAAATTGCTTTATTATCCAAAGTCTGATGCTGTAATTTATATTTAATAAATTACGGGCTGTTACAGTTTTCCAACTTTTTCAGCTTAGCCGTGTCCATAAGGTCCTTGACCATGTAGCCATCGTCCCTGTTTGTCTTAAAGGGTTTGGGTGATTGACCAATAGCTTTAGACACACAGTCAGCAACTATATGGCCAGTTTTGCCACACTTAAAGCACTCAGCCTTAGTTTTATCAAATGCCTTCTTTTTTATTTCATTTGAGTTCCTCTGCAGCATTTTTCCACCAAACCTTTTCTTGTTGAACTTTTTGACAAGCATTGCAATCATTTGCTCATCATCAAGTTCAGCAAGATCTTCACCATCTTCCTCTTCAGACATATCTTCCCTTTCATCATCAGCCTGTTGATCAGGTTGTGTGAACACATCACATACCTGACCAACAGGTTGTCTCACGCTGGCCACTAAGGCAGCTCTTAGATATTTCCAAGGCATTTCTTTTCTATTGCCTTGTCTGCTCATCATTCAGTAAGGATCCATACAAATTTACATGATCCATACCTTTGATGGTGCCTGAATTTCTTAAGATGGTAGAAAAATAGTTCCATTATTCAGGCAGGATGTCCAAGAATTTATTCACTAGAGTCAAGATATCCTTTGTGATCCCAAAAGCTTTGAGATTATTTACAAGAGCAGTGAACCTGGTATATGTTTTTTGTTGAGAGACTACATTGGCTTTGCAAAGAAGAGTTCATTCTGTATAACAAGGTTGTTAATCCTATTATCTATAGTTATAGTGGGACCATCATAAACGGTACACAAAGTATCCCACATCTCCTTGGCAGTCTTCATTTTCTCAACCTGTTTGAACACATCATCAGGAAGAGAAATGACCAGGTTATTCCTGTCTTTTGCATCAGACTATTGAGCTTTGGCCTTCTCAAAGGTTCTAATCTCATGGGCAGCTCCTTCAACAGCAGGAGTGATAGTAGTGACAGAATTTGGCACATAGGGACATTCCATTACTATCTCTAGCATTTGTACATCCGGATTTTTTAAGTAGTGCATCATTCTGCACTTCCAACCAGAGAAGTTTTGATGATTGAACTTGGGAGGTGTGGCCATAGAACAATTGTCATAGTATGAGGAGGAACTGGCAGCACTCTTGTCCATGGGAAAGTAGGTAGAATGAGAGATCTAGAGTTAACACTGACTCTATCTGCTCTGATACCAGTTGTAGGTCCCAAAAGGTTTCCCTAGTGAATTGTTCTAAGCTGTAGAGGGGGGGGGGGTGAATACAGCAATTTAAAACTCAACACTCTTTTCTCAATGTTTATGTATATATTAACAAGTGTTAATTACAAACAAGCTTGACTGCGAAAAGGTTCAAGCTGAGATGACAGATACAACAGATGTTCAACTAATCTAAGACACACTCAGACTAGATAAAATGACTACACTCACTTAGATGCACTCACTGATTTTACAAGACACAGATGGACAGCTTAAACAAGAACAACTTAGACACACTCTACTGTTCAACTAATCTAAGACACACTCAGACTAGATACAATGAGATAGTGGGATGTCTTTCCAAAAAGACAAAACAACTTTTCTGCACATTCTGATAAAGTAGACTTGTCATCATGTGGCAGAATCTTTGACTTTTTCTTTTTTTTCTCTGTTGCATAATCCTTTAACCAAAAGAGGAATATCAACTTTGCATCTTTCTTCTTTTATAAAGGCCTTGTTGATATAAGTAATGGTCTATCACCCATTTCAAATATCCTCTTTGTCTTCATGTAACAGAACAGCGTAGGCAGCTTTGGCAGTTTCTGTTTTCCACTTTGTTTTCGACTTTGTTAACTGATCTTGTAGCCAAAAACAATACATGAGGACTTGGAAACATATTCCATAGAGTGTTTAGCATGTTCACAAAGAACAGGTGTTGTTCACAAAGAACAGAACACTTAGAATCTATCCAAGCTGCTCAACAGAACATAGCTGCGTAAACAGTTTATGTCCAGCCTGTTCAGCAGACAGAACAGCTTGGACAATCTACCATTGTTTCAACGAATTCACCAGGGTAAACAGCTTTGGGTGATATTGCAAATCACTTTTCAGGTTTCAATAAGGCATTAACAGGCCTTAAATTATACCTTCAAGTGCATCAAACAGGTTTGATTAAAAATCTCCCCCTAAGATGTAGAGCAGGTTTGATTGAGGCCTTTTTGTGCCTAACAAAGACTAATTCTGGAGTTGTTGGAGGAAGAACAACTATATGCCAAGCTTTCTAAGTTTGAATTTTGGCAAAGAGAGGTGAAATCACTCGGTCACGTGATCAATAGTAAAGGAATCCAAGTCGACCCCGCAAAGATCGAGGCTATCAGGAATTGGTCAACTCCTAGAACCCCCATAGAGATACCTCAGTCCTTAAGACTTGCCGCTTATTATAGGCCATTATCAAAAATTTCTCAAAGATCACCGGATCTCTAACAAAACTGATCCGAAAAGACATTAAGTATTATTGGGGCGAGGATCAGGAGACATCATTTCAGTTATTAAAGCACAAATTGTGCAACGCGCCTATTTTGTCCTTACCTGAAAGAAGCCAGAAATTTGTAGATTACTGTGGCGCTTCACACAATGGGTAGATGTAGAAAGATAAGGTCATAGTTATGCTTCATGACAACTTAAGCTTCACGAGGTGTATTACACAACGCATGATTTAGATCTTGGAGCAGTAGTCTTTATCCTTAAGGCTTGGAGACATTAGTTGTACGGTACGAAGTGTACTGTATTCACAGACCATAAGAGCCTCCAACACATTTTGAACCAGAAAGAGTTACATATGAGGTAGCGTCATTGGATGGAGCAATTAAGTAGTTACAACTGTGAGGTTCGTTATCACCCGGGGAAAAGCTAATGTGGTTGCAGACACTCAGAGCCGAAAGGAACGAGCTAAGCCGTTAAGAGTACGAGCCCTAGTTATGACCATCCAACCAAACCTTCCTTCCTTAGTTCATGATACACAAGTAGAAGCTGTTAAGGAGGAAAATATGAAAAATGAAGCCCTGCACGAAATGGATAAATAGTTTAGGATAAGGACTAATGGAAATCGATAATTCATGAATAGAGTCTGATTACCCTATTTTGGTGGAGTAAGAAAGCCGGTCATGGATGACGGACACAAATCAAGATATGACGTTCACCCCGGATCCGATGAAATGTATCATGACCTCAAGGAGCAATACAGGTGGCCTAACATGAAGGCTGACATTGCCACATATATCAGCAAATTCCTAACATGCTCCAAAGTTAAGACGAAACATTAGAAATCATTTGGGTAATAGTCGACCGCCTAACAAAATTCGTGCATTTCTACCAATCAAGGAGACCAACAAGATGAATAAGCTTGCCCAAATGTACATCAAGGAAGTCGTCTCCAGACACGGAGTGCCTATTTCAAACATTTCGGAGAGAGATAGCAGATTTACATTCAGATTTTGGTAATCGTTACAACAAGCTTTGGGTACAAACATTGGCATGAGGACCACATATCACCCTCAGACTGATGGTCAGAATGAAAGAATAATCCAAACCCTAGAACATACATTAAGAGCCTGTGTGATGGATATTGGGAAGTGTTGGGATACTCATTTGCCCTTGGTGGAATTATCGTACAACAATAGCTGTCACTCGAGCATTAAAGCTGCTCCGTTTGATGCACTCTACGGGCGAAAGTGTCGGTCGCCAATCTTTTGGGCAAAAGTAGGGGATAGCCAAATCATCGGCCCTAAGATCATTTACGAAACTACCAAAAATATAGTACGGATATGGAACTGACTAAAAGTTGCCCACGATTGTCAGAAATGTTATGCAGACGTAAGGAGAAAATCCCGTGAGTTCCAATTAGGAAAAAGGGTACCGATGAAAGTCTCGCCATGGAAGGGCGTGATACGATTTCGGAAACAAGGATAACTGATTCCTCATTACGTTGGACAATTCAAGGTCTTAAAAAGAATTGGACTAGTAGCTTATCGTCTAGAGATACCACCAGAGCTTAGCAGCGTGCACAATACGTTCCACGTATCGAATCTGAAGAAGTGTTTGCTAGATGAAACACTTGTTACCCCCCCCCCCCCGGGAAGAGATATAGCTAAATGACAAACTTCGCAACATCGAAGAGCCGGTAGAATCCATGGACCGTAAAGTCAAAGGATTGAAGCATAGTCGCATACACAGGGCAAACTCATTTAATTAAGCTTCGGTTGCATGATGGTTTATGTAATACATACATTGAATTTATGCTTTATAAATTCAACTCATCTATTAATGTCCATACAATTTGTCTTTTTGCGTAAACCTATGAACTCACCAACAATTTGTTGAAGTATTTTAGCATGTTTTTTCAGGTAATTAAGGCATGCGCATTCATCGGAAGTAACCTGAGGCTTCCGTATATTTTGGAGTCGCAATATTTTCATCAACCCACAGAGATTTATTTGCATTATTATAAATCTTTTTATTATGTATTTTAATCTCTGTATTTTGTGAACTATTTACATTTCATGTTGGTTTGTAAATCACTCCTTATTTTTAAGTTAAATCGATGTATTTTCTGAAAACATCCATATAGTAGTCATTCACTTGATTATGAATATGCTTCCGTGACGTCACGCTTCGTTGCCAACCAGGGTAACGGGGTGTCACAAAATTCATTTAACTACTATGGAACATATTTTTGTTTATCATAAAGGGACTCCTAACTTTGGTCAGTGGTATCCTAAAAGAACAGGTTTTCAGTTAACGGCCTACTCAGATGCAGATTTTGTAATATGTCACATTGATTGAAAAAAGCACTTCAGGCACGTTACAGTTCTTGCCAGATAAAATAATCATCTGGTCATCCAAGATACAAAACTGTGTTTCCCTGTCCACATGCGAAGCTGAATACATTGCTGCCGCGAACTGTTGTTCGCAAGTCCTTTGGATGCGCACACAACTTCGGGATTATGGATCTAATGCCACGCGAATTCTAATTTTTTGTGACTCTAGAGCTGGTATTGTAGTCACCAAGAACCCCGGTTCAACACTCCAAGACGAAACACATCGACATTCGGTATCACTTTATCGAAGGTCACGTGAAATAAGGCACAATTGAGCTATAATTTATAACAACGGAAAATCAAGTAGCTGACATGATTACTAAGGCAATGGATGTCACTCGTCTCCAATATCTGGTTGGCAAGCTGGGAATGCTAAATCTTCCACCTACCTAGTCTACTCTTTATTGCAAATGATTCTTGTTTTATGTATTTCTATTTTACTGAATTTTATTTTCGTTGTAATTTTTTATCTCTATCTGATGAACTTATTTTTGTAGGAGGAGTAAGAAAAAGGTAAGCTGCGCTATGCATTTTCTATAGGGGGTAATTCTCTCTTCCATGTCGGCCCTATCTAAGGGTGTTATTCAAACAGGTTAAATGGGTATCAGGTTATTCGGGTTTGATGGTGTGGGTACTTTGGCCGAACCCGAACCAAATAAGGGGATAGGTTAATCGGATTCGGGTTAAATGGGTATCGGGTTACTCGGTTTGGGTTAAATGGGTTATTTGGTTTTGATATAAAAAATTTAATACTTTACAAATTAGTTTAAATGGGTTAAATAGGTTGGGTAATTTGGCTACACGGGTGAAATGGTTAGGGTATCAGAATTGGGTATTTAAATCATTACATTTTTATATATAAACATTTATTTAATTCTAATTAAAATTGGGAATTTAAAATTTAAACGGGTTACTTGGGTACCTGAATAAACATGAATCCTACCCAATCCCTAAACCGAAATTATTATTCGGGTACCATTTCACCTGATTAACAAAATAGAAAATCGAATAACCAGACCCAATTTACCCGTTTAAGATTCGGTTCACGTGGGTTATTCAGATTCGATTATTTTGCACACCCCTAGCCCTATCCAACTTTTTGGATGTGCGCACACTTGTATGGAGAGAATCTCAATATTACATTTGCAATGGTAAATTTGTAATCTCCATTTGTGTTTAAGTTTTTCTTTTCTAAAACAACTCACGGTTATAAATATTAATTGTCCCCCCACTATTCTGCTTACTGTTAGTTCCTCTTTGTCTTCTTCCTCCAAACATCTTCTTCCTCCATCTTCTCAAACCAAACCCTAAACCTCTATTCACATTCAAGCGTTCAAGTCACAGATTCTCGTTTCTCCTCATAAGTAAGTGATTTATGTTCTTTACATGTCTATAAGTTCTGAGATACTACAAGTTTCAAATGTTAAGGCTTCCTATCGCTGTCATTATCTTGCCTTAAAGTTATAGGGCTTCAAAATCGCCATTGTTGACCTTTCCTCGAGTTCCTAGGGCTTAAATGATGCACTTTTTTATCCATTGGAACATGATTTGAAGTCCTAAAGCAAGTTAAAGAAAATGATTTCGTTAGTTTTTAAGTATTTTGGTTGCTAAGGAACTAAAAACATCGACTTTGGAACTATGGTTTCATGAAAATCCAACGAGCTTTGCACAAAACTCTAGGTGATATGATACTGTAACAACGTAGCTTTTAACTGAACTTTAATTTCAGCATGTGATCTAATAATGTAATTTAACTACATTATTTGTATTGTAATTTAATTAAGTAATGAAAATTATTTAATTAAGTTGAATAAATGTTATAAACTATTTAGATGATCAAATAAAAAGACATGTAAAATGCAAAAGTGGAGGGTGTTAAATAGAATAATTATCAAAGTTGATATATATAAACCAAGTTAATGGCTTTTAATGCCATTTATAACAATTTCAATCTCTCTCTTCTCTCACTCTAAACCTACGGCAACATCACAAAACTCATCAAGAACTCATAAATTTTGGCAATAAATTTGGATATTGATCAAGGGGAGGTTACAAACAATATCAATCAACAAGAAACTACAAAGATATTAAGTAATATTCATTTATATTTCGAAAATTTATGATGTTTGGTTCGGTTTTGAGAAAAAAACCGAAACCAAAGACTTATAACATGAAATTATTGTTGCATATTCAAAATTTCAGTAAAGAATAATGTATTTAAGTCATTAGAAGTTATAGAAACAAAAATCAGAGGTTGGATCGTCCAAAATAAGTACAAATCTGAATTTTTGTGAAAATTTGAGTTCTTGACAAAAATATAGATTTTTGGACAATTTTGGACGATTTAATGTGTTAATGATAGGGAAAATGGTATAAAAACAACCCAAACATGATAATGTAACTGATTTTTAAGTTGCATGTTAATAAAGTTCTGTTTAGTGAAATTTTAGTGAAAATCCGTATGAATAAATGATAGAACACCAAGAACAAAGTCTGGAAAATTTAGGTATGGATCCGAATTCGGATATGCTGTCATTTTGGATGATGAACTAATTTAGAATGAAACACATTTCAGACTCATCTCGGATGGAAGTGGTCCAAACTCGGATGACCCGAGTTCCGATGGTCCAATTCGGATGCCAAGTCAGATTAGCCAGCTCGGTCCGAATTCGGATGCTGGGTTCGGATGGTCCGAATCCGGTTGGTCCAAATCCGGATGGTCCGAATCCGATTGCCAAATTTGGATGTCCTATTTTTAATATTTTTAAAATAACAATTGAGATTAATAAATAATGCAACATGATATATATATATATATATATATATATATATATATATATATATATATATATATCTTTTGAGAATTCAAAGAAACAAAGAAAATGAATTAATGAATGATTGATGAATTATCAGTTATCAGAATCAGATTAAATAAAGATTTTAAAGCTAAAAGCTAATGATATTGCTATGATATAATTCTGGACAGGTTCAGATAAATTCTAAACAAAGAGCTAAAGATTTAAAGATATTGAAAGTGGGTCACAGATTTGAAAAGAAAAGCCAGAGATCAGATAGACAAAGATTTAAAGATAAATCCTGAGATAACTCAGGTGGTGCATTTAATCTGCTTGATAAAGACCACAGAATCAGTGAGTTATAGATATTAAGTTTTACATGCTAGATTCGGGTTGAGACATATTGTTGATGATAGTTTACTTTGACATCCATACATGCTCAGCTGGATTGTGACCTGTGCACAGCATGCTTCGGTGATGTCCTGTGGATCATGATAGCTATTTGCCTTATCATTCCGCATGACATTGTACTTACAGTTCATTTCAGATATTGCTATGAGTTTATTGCTCTCATGACCTTGATGACTTATGCTTTCATTATTGCTCGCATCTTTGACATATTGATTCATCTTAGCATGATTAGCTTTGACGGTCTATTGTTCTAGACCATGCTACTTCACCAGTTCTATTGAAGTTGGTATAGACACTCCGATATTGCCCCATGTTGACCGCTGGTAGGTAGCCAAGCATAAGTGGATAGCTTCCACTAAAAAGCATGTGCGTGGTGTGGACATCATCCTATCCTATGACTACTATGTCTCAATCATGAGTGGCTGTAGCGGCAGTCAAGACATATCACGCCAGACCCATGATTCGCTTGATTAATGCATGTAATCTGAAAATCTATATTCTAACTAAGCTTTGCTTACAGATGTTGTTTGACCTTTTTACCGGAAAAGATAAAGGAAAGTCACCTGCTGGACCTAGTTCTTAGGTCTTACAAGATCAAGATTGAAGTTTTCTATAGACCACTACTCAACAAACCCTTCGGTACTGATTGGCAGATGATGATTGGGGTGGTCTGGGTACATTTAATTGATTGTATGATGACATGAATTAGATTAGTCTCGTACCCTTTATAAGTTTAATTTGAAAACTGTAACTTGCACTAAAACTGAATTAAACTTATCCTAATATTTTGTACTTGTAATTTGAAATTCCGCAATATTATTACTCTATCTTAGTTAGGATTGATATCGTGTTGCATGATGTGGGATCTAGACTTTGAGGACTGCTCGTAAGGAGTGGCCTTCATAGGATGGTATCAGAGCCCATAGTTTGAGTGAATCAGTAATACTTGGTCTCAAACTGAAGCAATACATATGTATCAATCATTTAGGTGGTTTGAACTGAGATAGGATGTACAGACTGTTAGGATGGGAAAAAGGGTACATAGATCTAAGTCTATAAACTGATAGTTAAATGATTTTAATTTTCAGTAAAGATGTCAGGATCAGGTGATATTCCAAACAACATGACCCCCCAGCAAATGTTTGAAATGGTACAACAACTATTAGCCCAACACTCGGAACAACAAAACAAGAATATGCAAGAACAGCTTCAGGATAGAGATGAGGCCGAAGTAAAAAAGTCGTGTTGAAGAAAAGAATAATAGAACAGATAAACAAATCCAGAATGATGAATCTGATTCTGATAACTCAAACTCCAATGCCCAAATTGAGCACCCGAAAGGCTGTAAGTTTAAAGATTTTAAAACGAGCGGTGCCCTGAACTTTGAGGGTACAGTAAATTCAATTTAGGCGATGGATTGGATAAGCCACACTGAAAAAATCTTCAGGATATCTTATCGTTTAGATTCAAAGAAAGTGAATTATGCATCTGCTTTGTTTGTTGGCGCTGCCCGTGCCTGGTGGAAAACCGAGAGATGTATTTATGGCGAGGAGGTCATACAGACTCTAGAATGGGACCAGTTCCTCGATATGTTAAATGCGAAATATTGTCCTGTTGACCAACAAGACAAGATGGAGGTTCAACTGATGCAGCTAACCCAAGGACCAAGACTGTAGATAAGTACGAGCATTAACCCTAGATACAGACACCCGATGAGCGCAATAAAGTATAAAAGTTACTTAGAGATGGTTGAAGCTGCAAGACAGATCGAGAGGGGATATCTAGAGTATGGCGATCAAGTCTATGCTCCATCAACTAACCCGACATGTCCTTCTCCTCCAAAGAAGGAAAGATTCGGCAGATTCTTCAAGCCAAACAAATCTCAGTCCCAGCAACCTCAACAATCCCGACAATATAGTTCGCCACAGAAAGCTCATGCCTACTCCCTTACAAATGAACCACGATTCTGCAGAAGATGCAGAAAATCGCGTATGGGATTCTGTAATCCGGACGACGTCACTTGCTATGTGTGTAGCAAGATCGGCCATAGTAGTGAAGAGTGCCCCCAGCAAGGTCTTGGATGTGCTAAATGTGGAAAGCGTGGATACTTCATGTATCAGTGTCATAGTGGACATCAAGGCCAATCGCAATCATCAGTTGGAGGTTCTACGATGAAAAGTTCAGCCGCAACTCCAACTCCAACTGCAAGAACCCATGCATTCCAGATAACAGCGGAGGAAGCGAAAGAAACCCCTGATGTGGTTACCGGTACGTTCTTACTAAATTCGATACCTGTTCGTGTATTATTCGATTCCGGTGCAAGTCGTTCATACATATCGACTGCTTTTGCTCAAAGATTGTCTAAATTTCCTTCAAAGCTTCCTGTTATACTCGATATAGAGACGACCAGTAACAATTACGTTATGGCTGATTCTGTTTACCGAAATTGCACATTACTCGTCTATAACATAGTGTTCAACCTCGATCTTATCCCGATTCCGTTAAAAGAGTTCGACGTTATAATCGACATGGATTGACTAATGAATAATGAAGCTACGATTGTCTGCAACCACCGAATCATCAGAATCAAGACTTCAGACGGCCGATTGTTAGAAATTAAACTCGACAAACGTAAAGGTGCTCACTGCTTCATTTCTGTTGAGAAAGCGCATAAATATTTATCTAAGGGTCACAAATCCTATTTGTGTTTTGTCTCGTCTGAAGCCATTTCTGAAGCGAACAAGAAATCCATTTATGATATTCCGATCGTCTGTGAGTTCCCAGGCGTATTTCCAGATGATATCTCTGGAGTGCCACCAGAACGTCAAGTTTAATTTGGCATTGACTTAGTTCCTGGTGCGGCGCCAATTGCCAAAGCTCCCTACAGACTTGCGCCTGCAGAGATGCAGGAAAAGTCTAAGCAATTGCAAGATCTGTTAGAGAAGGGATATATCCGCCCTAGTTCATCTCCGTGGGGTGCACCTGTCTTGTTTGTTAAAAAGAAAGACGGAACTCTCCGTATGTGCATCCACTATCGCAAGTTGAACAAAGTCACCATCAAGAATAAGTATCCTCTGCCCAGAATCAATGATTTATTTGATCAACTACAAGGAGCGAGTTATTTCTCCTAAATTGATCTTCATTCTGGGTATCATCACCTAAAAGTAAGAGATGAGGATATTCCAAAGACAGCCTTCCGAACAAGATACGATCATTATGAATTTCTCGTAATGTCGTTTGGTTTAACGAATGCACCAGCAGCATTCATGGATCTCATGAATCGCGTGTGCAGGCAATGCTGGATAAGTCAGTTATCGTATTCATTGACGATATTCTGATTTACTCCAAAACGGAGGCTGATCATGTTGTTCACCTACGTCAACTGCTACAGTTATTAAGAAAGGAAAGACTCTACGCAAAAATTTTCCAAGAGTGAATTCTGGCTCAGACAGGTATAATCTTACATTGTCTTGAGTTATTTCTTAAAGCGTTCTTTGTTTCAAACAAAACTTGAAATTCTACTTTGATTTCTTTATAGATCCAATTCCTTGGCCATGTTGTATCTGGCGAAGGTATTTTAGTCGATCCTTCCAAAGTCGAGGCCGTTCAAAAATGGCAAACGCCTCACAATGCCTCCGAAATCAGAAGCTTCCTTGGATTGGCTGGTTACTACCGGCGATTCATTAAGGACTTCTCGAAGATTGCTGTGCCACTCACGATGCTAACACGAAAGAATACACCTTTCGTATGGGCTGATAAACAGCAAAAGGCATTTGAAACTTTGAAGCAGAATCTCATTCAAGCGCCAATCCTAGCATTACCAGAGGGCAATGATGACTTCGTTGTTTATAGCGATGCATCTGGTACAGGTTTAGGTTTTGTCCTCATGCAAAGGGGAAAAGTCATTGCCTACGCTTCAAGGCAATTGAAAGACTATGAGAAAAGTGCACCAACTCATGACCTTGAGTTGGCTGCCGTTACCTTTGCATTGAAAATCTGGCGGCATTATCTCTATGGGACTCGGTGTCAGCTTTACACTGACCATAAAAGTTTCAAGCATCTATTTACTCAAAAGGATCTTAAATGAAACAACGTCGGTCCTTGGACCTTCTCAAGGACTATGATTGCGAGATCCTGTATCGTCTTTGATCGTGATAGTCGTTTCATTTTAAGATTCTGGAAAGCGCTTGATCGGGTTATAAATTATCATGTTTATTAAACCCAAAAGAGTTGTTTTTAGTACGAAAGTGTCATAGAATGTGCCGCTATTGAATAAATTATGTGCGCTTTTGCAGGTAAACAAAATCCGGTTTAAACTGGCGTAAAAAGGACAAAAATTCAGAGCCAGGCGCAGCCCTGCGCCCAGACCAAGGTTTCAACAGAAGAAATTAATTCACAAAAATACGAATTTTACAGACCAGCGCAGGGGGGGGGGGGGCGCAGGCCTGCGCCTACGGCTGCGCCCAGCCCATTAAAATAATATACAGCCGTTTTTAGGGTTTTTCCAGCTTTTCCTATAAATACAAATTCATATCATAGAAGAAATCATCGTTTTTTGGGAGAGAAAGCTAAGGAAAAGAACCCCGTTTGAGCGAACACACGTACGAAGAGCACACGAGTCAAGCTACGAAGATGGATATACAACTCTTGAGCATTGCATCAACGATGTCCGGCTAGTTTCATCATAATCATTCTCGGATGAAGCACACGCTAAGTTTTATTTTATGAACGATTACTTTAAGTTTGCATGGTTTTTATTATTGATATTTCGACTGTAAACGAATGATTATTATTTTGTTGTTGCGTTTCGCAAGATAGTTCGTAGACATTTTATTATTCGTGCCGAGTTAATTGTTTAATTAAGACGAGTAATCAAACGTGTCACGCGGTATGCCCAAGATCACGTAACGATTCTAATAATAATTATAACAAAGATTATGTCTATGTAATCTTCATATCGTTTTCATAAACTAAATGCAAAGCGAGGTGTGAAATCCGGGAATGGTTATCCTCGTACTTAATTCAATCAAACAATTTTCTTAAGTTTTCTTTTCACAGATTTCGCAAGTAATTAGTTTTATAAATCAAGCAATCACTTTTTACAAACCAATCACTCTCTTTAAATTAATTATTTTACAACGCTAGTCGCTCAAATACGTGTAATTAACCTCTCGCTCTCTGTGGATACGATCCCTACTGACCCTAGCTTCTAAGGTATTTAGTGGTATTTTTGACGGGTTTACGACACTCGCATCAAATTTTGGCGCCGTTGCCGGGGAGCGGTTGCCCTTAAATCACGTATTTTAGTAATTAGCTTAATTTAGTTACTTAATTTTTTTCTAGAGTAATTTAGTTAATTTAGTTAATCTCAATTTTTTTTTTTGCTTATTTGCTTACTTAATTTAGTTTAAGTTTCCTTATTTTGCTATTATTCTATTTAATTAGTTTTTAAGCTTTAAATTTTTGCCTTAGTTTTATTAAGAAAAAGGGAATCATGGCGCAAGCATCGATTCTCACCAAAAAGAAAGTTTCTAGTTCTAATTCTTCATCTAGCCCTCATAGGTTTATGCACACACGATACTCTGGTAGAATTTCACCCTTGAAGTTTGATCCAGAAATCGAAAAAACTGCTAGATCTAATAGGCGAGCCACAACTCAAGTGAACGAAACTAAAAATATTGCTCCTAAAGTAAACGTGGAAGAACAAATAATTAATTTGGAAGACGAGAACATCGATAACGTCCTTATCAACGTCCAACAAAACCAAAGACCAATGGGAGACCGTAGAACTGTAGAATCCCATTATAGGCCAGGTGATATCCCTGATCCATCACCCATTCTCCACCCAATTAATGAGAATGAACCCGAAATTAGGCCACAGCTATTTAGCATATTACCCGGTTTTCGCGGAGCACGAAGCGAAGAACCGTATGAACATTTAGCTGAATTCACTGCCATATGTAAGGCCAATCACGTTAGGGGAATGACCGTAGACGCTTTAAAACTCAGACTCTTTCATTTCTCCTTGAAGGAAAGAGCGAAAAACTGGTTTGTGTCTCTTCCCACTGATAGTATAACTAACTGGGATGAGATGAAAAAAGAATTTCTAGCCGAATATTACCCAATTAGCAAAACTACAGAAAAACGTAAAGAAATTACTGGATTTAAGTAGAAAATAGGGGAACAATTTCACGAAGCCTTTAATAGGTTAAATGAATTACTAAGAACGTGCCCTCACCATGAAATTCCTAAATGGATGCTAATTAAAACCTTTTTCGATGGGGTTAGTCAAGAAAGTAGGAATATGATCACTGCTGCTTCAGGCGGAACCTTTTTAGCCAAGGAAGATGACGAAGCTTGGGAATTATTAACCCAGTTAAGCAAAGGTTTGAAAGTCCAAGCGGGTTCGGATAATAGTGTTGGTGTCCAAGTTATGGGCATAGACAACGCATGGAAAAAAGAGGTTAAATCTGATATATCCGAACTAAGCAAAAAGATGGACCTGTTGATGAAAGGAATGGGAAAGGCTACAGTGGCACAGGTCTGCTGTGTCACTTCTGGAGATCCTTCTCATCCAACCGAGAATTGCCCACATACCTTGTGAACGAAGCTTTTGGCTTTCAGCAACGAAGAGAACGGGAGAACCCTTACTCGGAGACCTACAATCCGGGATGGAGAAAACACCCGAACTTTAGTTGGAGGGATAATCAAGATAATGTTGCTCCCCCGAAGCCAAGATATGAGCAACCTCGTCAACAAAACCAAGAGTTCCAATATGGATCGACCTCAGCTACAAAGGATGATCGGTACTATAAACGCCGAGACCCTAAAGAAGAAAATGATTCACGACAAGTGTCGGGGAATTAGAAAGAGTTTTCCAAGTTTATGGAATTCATGAAGCAACAAACCATGGTTCAAACGAAAACTATGGAGATGCTCGGAAGGCAGATGGGACAAATTGCAGAGTGCTTAACTAAACGAGAAGAAGGGAAGCTTCCAAGCAACACCACAGTTAACCCATCGCACCACCATTGCAAAGAAAAGAAATATGAAGTCAACGAAGTGAACGAAGTTAACAAAGTCACTACCCTTAGGAGTGGAAAGGAAGTAGATAATAAAATAGAAATGCCTAAGGAGAGTGAGACAGACGACGAGGTAGAAATTGCTTATGAAGAAGAACCACCCAGATCGGAGTCAAAGGTAGAAACAAAAATCAAGAAAGTAACCTTTAAGGAAGCAGAAGCAAAGAAACCAGTAGAGACTAAAGTTGGGGAAGGGAATTCCACTACTGAAAGTGCTCCCTACCCAACGGCCTTAGAAAACCCAGCTTCATTTCCTTATGGTAAGAAAGGACCTAAAAACGAAGAATTATGGGATATTTTTAATCAAGTTAAAATTAATATTCCCTTAATCAAAGCTATACAACAAGTCCCTTCTTACGCTAAATTTTTAAAAGACCTTTGTACTCAGAAGCGAAAATTTAAAATAACTCTTCCAAAGCAAATCAACCTCACTGAACAAGTCAGTGCAGTTATCACTAGCTCACTGCCGCCTAAACTAAAAGATCCAGGATCACCCTTGATCCCGGTAACTATTGGCGATATTCAAATTAAAAAAGCACTTATAGACTTAGGGGCAAGTGTTAACATTTTACCTGGTAATTTATTTGACCAGCATGATCTAGGAACCCTACAGACAACATATTTCAATCCTACAATTAGCAGATAGGTCTACCAAAGTACCACGAGGGATGCTATCTGATGTAATTGTTAAGGTCGAAGACTTTTACTATCCAGTAGATTTCTTAGCGTTGGATTCAGATAGTGCTTACAAAGAAAGCCAACCGGCAATCATATTAGGACGTCCCTTCTTAGCCACAATCAACGCTCAAATCAATTGCAGGACAAGTGCATTAGACATAGCATTCGGAAACCGCAAACTCCGACTTAATGTCTTTAACAATGTCCCTAATCCCATTGGATTCAGAGTGCTACATGATCGACCTAGTTGATGATTTAATACAACAACAACTATCAACAATAACATGCAAAGATCCAGTGGAGCTGCTTCTGTACTATATTGAGTATAAGCTAGATAATATGCCTGAAGCTAAGGAGTTCAAACTTGAACGTGTTCAGTCAGTGGATTCTACTCAACCACCATGGACACATAAGATCGAAAAACTTCCGACTGACCTTCCACCATCAGCAAACCCATCTTTAGAGCAACCACCCAAATTAGAGTTGAAACCATTTCCAGCTCATCTCAAATACGCTTTTCTTGGCCCTGAGAGTACATTGCCTGTAATCATCGCAACAGACCTTACTGCTGCACAAGAAAAGGCCTTGTTAGAAGTGTTATCGAGATATAAGGAAGTAGTAGGCTGGACTATAGCAGATCTTAAGGGAATTAGCCCAACGCTGTGTATGCATAGGATTATAACTGATCCAACAGCTAAGCCGAGTAGAGATGCTCAGAGAAGGCTAAGCCCTAACCTTAGACAGGTAGTGAAGAAGGAAGTGTTAAAATGGCTAGATGCTGGAATTATCTATACGATATCAGATAGCCAATGGGTTAGTCCCACACAGACGGTTCCAAAGAAATCTGGAGTCACTGTTGTCGATACTCCTGAAGGAGAAAAGATTGCAACTCGCCCTGTAACGGGGTGGAGAGTATGTATCGACTACAGAAAGCTAAATGCCGCAACCTCGAAAGATCATTTCCCTATGCCATTCATCGACCAAATAGTAGAGAAATTAGCAGGGCAGAAATTCTATTGTTTCTTAGATGGCTATTCAGGGTATAATCAAATCCCAATACACCCAGAAGACCAAGATAAAACGACATTTACGTGTCCGTATGGCACATTCGCCTACCGAAGAATGCCATTTGGATTATGTAACGCTCCGGCCACATTCCAGCGATGTATGATGGCTATATTTTCAGACATGGTCGGAGGGTCTCTTGAAATCTTCATGGACGACTTTTCTGTATTTGATAAGTCATTCGAAGGGTGTCTCTCTCATTTAGAAAAAGTTCTCAAGCGGTGTACTGAAACGAATTTGGTACTAAGCTGGGAGAAAAGTCATTTTATGGTTAAAGAGGGAGTAGTCTTAGGACACATAGTTTCTAAAATGGGAATGGAGGTTGATCGAGCCAAAATACAAATAATCTCATCATTACCACCGCCGAATAATATTAAGGGGATTCGTTCTTTCTTAGGACATGCAGGTTTCTATAGGAGATTCATAAAAGATTTTAGTGCCATAACCAAACCCCTATGTAACCTTCTTCTTAAGGATGCACCGTTCGACTTTGATAAAGACTGTATAGAGGCGTTCAATACATCAAAAATGAAGCTCACGGAAGAACCAATTCTGCAATCACCTGATTGGTCTCAACCCTTTGAGATCATGTGCGACGCAAGTGATCACGCAGTAGGCGCCGTCCTTGGTCAAAGAGTGGACAAAAAGCCCGTGGTAGTATACTATGCAAGTAAAACGTTCTCTGAAGCGCAAATTAATTACACAACAACTGAAAAAGAATTTCTTGCAGTAGTGTATGCACTAGATAAATTTAGATCTTATGTTTGGGGAGCTAAGGTCATTGTGTATTCCGATCACAGTGCCTTACGACACCTCTTGGCTAAGAATGATGCTAAGCCACGGCTAATTCGTTGGATACTGTTACTACTAGAATTCGATTTAGAAATCCGAGACAAAAAGGGCTCAGAAAATGTAGTGGCAGACCATCTCTCGAGATTACCAACAATCACCACTGATATGCTGGACTCCATTCGGGATAATTTCCCAGATGAACAATTACTGTTCGTCGCAAAAGTGCCTTGGTTTGCTAATTTAGTAAACTATTTTGTCACAGGGAAAGTCCCAGGCCACTAGAACTCACATCAAAGAAAATATTTCTTCTCTCAAACTAAACAGTACATTTGGGAGGAGCCGGATTTATTCAAAATAGGAGTAGATCAGATTATCCGGCGATGTGTTCCAGATAATGAGCGTTACGATATTTTAAATCACTGTCACTCGCATGCATGCGGAGGCCATTTTAGTGCTAAAAAGACAGGTCATCGAATCTTACAAAGTGGATTCTTTTGGCCGACCATCTTTAAAGACTCTTACGAGTTTGTTAAGTCATGCCTACGATGCCAACAAATAGGAGGTATTTCAAAAAGAGACCAAATGCCTATGACACCAATCCTTATAGTAGAGATTTTCGATGTATGGGGCATAGACTTTATGGGACCATTCCCTAAGTCATACGGTTTCGAATACATCTTAGTGGCAGTTGATTACGTCTTTAAATGGGTAGAAGCCGAAGCCACAAGGACTAATGACCACAAAGTAGTTTGCCAATTCGTTAAACGTAATATATTTTCTCGTCATGGAATTCCTAGAGCCATAATTAGTGATGGGGGTTCTCATTTTAAAAATATGTACTTTAGCAAACTACTTAAGCACTATGGAGTAACACATAAGATAGCCACCCCATATCACCCACAAACTAGTGGACAGGTGGAAGTGTCTAACAGGGAGGTTAAGCGTATATTAGAAAAAACAGTACGACCCGATAGGAAAGATTGGTCAATACGATTAGATGATGCACTTTGGGCGTATCGTACAGCGTATAAAACAACTATTGGTATGTCTCCCTATAAGCTAGTTTATGGGAAATTATGTCATCTTCCGGTTGAGTTAGAACACCGAGCCTTATGGGCCATTAAAAATGCGAATCTGAACTTCACAGCTGCCGGTATAAATCGGAAACACCAACTAAACGAATTATAAGAAATACGTAAGGAAGCTTATGAAAGTTCTAAAATCTACAAAGAAAAAACAAAAGCTTTTCACGATCGAATAATTAAACGGAAGGTGTTTAATAAAGGTGACAAAGTTTGGCTATTTAACGCGCGCCTGCGGCTCTTTCCAGGCAAATTAAAAAGTAAGTGGACAGGCCCATACACAGTAACTAATGTCTACCCCTACGGTGCGGTTGAAATAATACATCAAAAAGGCGGTGAACCGTTTAAAGTGAATGGACACAGATTAAAATTATATGTACAATGGGCTGACAATGAAATTATATCATCTGAGACAATGGTCTTGGAAGATATCACTTAAATATTTAAGAGTTCCGAAATGTCTGGCTGAAGACATTAAACTTAGCGCTTTCTGGAAGGCAATCCAGTGAACTTTGTGGGTATGTTCCAGAGAAACCGTCACGAGACTATAACTCGTACATTCGGGCTACCGAGGGGTTTAAAGGCTTGTTTCACATGCTAAGTGCAATCGTTTTCACCACGAAAGTGTGTCTTAAATTTCTGCAGATTAAGTTATTTATTATGCCTTAGTTAGTTGCTCTTTTAAATTAGTTAGTCAAATAATAGTTCATCCTATATTATGGTGGTACATATCGCAACCAACTAAGTTGGGGAAAAATTTACCTGTCACTACAATTTGGACAAATAGAAGATGCAAATCCCGAGCCGAAGGGAGACGAAAATTTGGACAAATAGAGGATAAAATTTGGTACGTTGTACGACAATTCATTAGTTTTGGGGGGACCAAACACTACAAACAGAACACACAAAAATCACTTGGCGGCAGAGCAGCGCACCGGCCAGCGCAGGCCTGCGCCCCGCGCTGTGGCCCAAGCGCACCGGCCAGCGCAGGGGTGCGCCTGCGTCTGCGCCTCTATGCATTCCAGCGGTTTTAAACCCTTTTTCACCTCATTTCCTTCATTTTCTCTCAAAAACCTCCGAAATTTTACCTCCCTCTTGCTCTCAAATCGTCTGTAACGTGGAAATCTTGCTTGATTCGTGCTCTTCCTTTGATCATCTCACCAATGTAAGTGGTTTCTGCCTCATTTTTTGAATTTTAGACCAAGAGATGCTACTTTTTCATGAAAATTTTAAGTTCTTGTTTGTTGCCCTAATTTCAATATGATGAAGATGAACATGTTCCAGAAAGTGTAGTATGTTATTAGTGGTGTGAAACTTGCTAGAATATACACATTTCATGTCTTTCTAGTTAATTTCTAAATATAGGGTTTTCATGGATTTCTCACTGTGACATGTTTAGAAATTCCATATTAAGTGATAATTTCCAATTTAGATGCACTACTCTATGCTAAAATTAGGAGGGACATGTCACTCCATTACAATTTCTTGATTCGTGCTTTTAATCGCCCCATTTGTCGCTCATAATCATGCACGTCACGACAAAATCTTGCCATGCTACGTTACCCTCATCGTTCATGCACATGCACCAAATTCATGGAGAATGGTCACTACATTGAATTACTTGCACCTTTGTGGAACACATTGCACTTGACATTTATGGATTTCTCACTGGGTTCTTCGAACTCAATCGAGATTCACATGCTTGTGTGCCATTATGTGCATTTAATTGTGCTAAATTCCGTTTCTCTTTGCTATATGTGCATAGATGTCACAACAATTCACAGGGAACTCTCGTCGACGTATCACTCGCACTCCACGAATGCGTGTGCACACCCCTATCCCGATCAATATTGAGTATCCTTCACCACCACCCTCACCATCGGTTTCCGAACCACCCACGCACTTTTTCATAGAAAAGTCTCTAAAAGAATCAGATTTTAAACACTTTGGGATTATCGAGAGTTTTGATCGCATTGGGTGGTCGGGGGCTTTGCAAATCGAAACTCCGTATGTTCATGAAACTGAAATCTATGAATGGATGACAACTCTGATCCGAAGAGAGGGGGCTGTAGAACATGACTTTGAATTACGGGGTCGTATTAATGGGAAAGAGGTTGTAGTCTCTAGGAAAGAATTGTGTGATTATTTTGATTTCGATACCGACATCCCGGTAGCAAGGGAATTTTGGACGGAACAAGACTTATCTAGTGGGGTGTTGAGACATTTAGAGGGATGGGCTAAAAAGCTAACCGAGGTTTTCAATCTTACGATCGACCAAGCGAGGGTCTATTCCAAGTACTATCGGGGTGATCTTCGCCCTTGAGTCAAAGTCTTGTGGAAAATTATTGTCTTCAATATCCTGCCGAGATCCGCTAATACCACTGCTGTTCGGACCCGCGAGGTCATACTTATTCATGCTTTGCTCACGGGTAAAGCGGCCATCTCCCTTGCTTATATCATGATGCAGACTATTTGGGAAGCGACCCTCGTGAAACCACACATGGAAATACCTTACGTTCGTATGCTCAGTGAACTGTTTATCAATATGGGAGTCATCTCGGAAGGGGCGACCCCACGGCTATTAGGACCCAATGATGTTTGGTTTACAAGGCATACCATGGCGGGCTTACAATTTGAGCATGTTTCGGGCACCTTTTTGATTAGGGACCCCGCGCACGGTACTGTCTCAATCATCCCTGTCAGCCGATCTTTTTATCGATATGACCAAACTCTAGACAAGGGTAAAGCAAGAATAGGTGAGCTTAAGTTTGAGAAAGATGAGGTAAAGTTTGCGAAAGATGAGGTGAAGTTTGAGAAGGGCGGTTCATCACAAGCACACTTGTCGGATAATGATGTCTTGGAAGCACGACTTACCGCCATCAAGAATGCGGTGGAAGGACTACTGGCAGCAAACAGAGCAGTCCTTGTGGAGGTTGACAAGCTCAAACACGATGTCAATGTTCACGGAATCTCGGTGGGAGCTCACTCCCGTTGGCTCGCTAGCCTCCAATCGAGGGTAGAGGAGCTCGAGCGGGCGGTCGGCCGCCGTAGTTCCCACACCGTCTCAACCCACACATCTCATCTGACGTCTCCTGATGATTACTGATTCCCTGATTCCATGCAATTCTCTCTAAAATACTATGGTCCTTGAACTTTTAAACAATTGGTACTCGGTTGTGTAAATGGCCTTAGGCCATAACAAATATGTGTTGGTGTTCGTGTTGGCACCTTACATTTCTTTAGATTTCGTAACAATTGCATGCTATGCTTAGTGAACATTTGACTTGCACATCTCTGTTACCTACATATTATTATGCTCATATAACGATTTTCAGCCTCCGTAGTGTCGGGGACGACACAATCTTTAAAGTTGGGGAAGGGGAAACACATAAATGTGTTAAGAAGTGTAGGTTAAATGCTTGTAAACCATACTTTTTTATCGAAAAAACGTAAATTATCAACCCAAGCATGCACCCGACCAACTGAGAAAACGAAAAAATTCTAAACCGAACAGGCCCCCCAAGCGCAGCCGCCGGCGCAGGCCTGCGCCCAGGTGTGCGCCTGCCCGATCTTCTTCATTTTAAATAGAAAATTTTTTTTGCAAACCCTACAAGAGCAACCCTTGCGCCCCCCTTACGGTTCCTTCACCTTCTTCACATATTCTCACCTAAAAAACTCATTTTTGCCCACAAAAATCACTAAGAATCAAGCTAGTGATTAACATTACGCAAGAAGTAGCAAGGAACTTGAGTTTGCAACTCAAGTTGGGGAAGGTGAAGTCAAGCTAGGAATCATCCACTACCAATTTAGATTCAATTTCTCTTTCATTACTCGTCAAAAGCAAGGTACAAAAACTCCACCATTCTCGAACAATTAAGCTTTAATGGAGTTTGAAGTTGAATTTTGACTTTTAGATTGACTTTTTGCATGACCACTTACACACGATAATTCTAATTGCTTTCATAGTATAGAATAGAGTATTAAGTGAAATTATGAGCACGATTAAGAGAAAAGGCATGCTAGTCAATTTCCGAAAAGTTTGTTGTTATTTTGTGCAATTTGCTTAATTTATTAAATGTGACAAAGTGGTTAAAATGATATGAATAAATTATGCATCCTTGTGTTACATATGATATGATTATTGCACAAACTATCAGTTATGGTTCGTTGTTGTGAAAATAGAACGAATTAAGAATTTTATAATTATATATATATACTTAAGCTGTCGTAATTGCAGATGTCTCGCCGAACTAGATAACAAGTGGGAGAAGGCGCCAGTTCCTCTACCCAACCGAGGGTAGAATGGAACCCGGACTTTAATCTATCACAGCATCCGGCAAATATTCGACGACAGTTGTTTATGACAAAGAAATTCTCGGGCAAAGTCTTGGTCGAGAAAAGAGTAAAGAAAGACGAGTTCGAGAATTATGGGGTAGTGCGATGCTTCGACCGGTTAGGATGGGAGGCAGTATTGGATTTAGGAGGGGAGCACATATATCATGACGAAGTTGTGGAATGGATGTCCACACTGAGACGCGAAGAAGGACGATTCAGAGGCGACTTCACATTAATAGGTCGCGTAAATGGGCATGAATTTCCGATGAACGCACAAGCGTTACGAGAAGTTTTTGGGGTTGACATTGGTGTTGGAGAAGACGGAGCACGGAATTTCAACTATGAGTATAAAACAGACGCACAACTAGCATTCACCGATAGAACTTGGATTGTGAATGGACTACGCAGCTGGCAGAAATACTGAAGATCGATTACAATGTCGCGGCTGGATATACGGCGTATGCTAGGCGTGACCTTAGCCCCATGGCGAAGGTATTACACAAGATTGTTACCAACAACGTGCTGCCAAGAGACAGTGATCTGACAAAGATTCGGCACAAGGAGGTAACTATCCTTTACGCACTGATGACAGGAGAGCCGAGCCTTTCTTTTGCTTGGATTGTGATGAATGACCTGTGGTCGATGTACGACACGAGGGAGAGGAAAATAATCCCTCACGGATGGATTTTATCAGAGTTTCTGAGGGCTCAGGCAGCAATTTCTCCCATATCTGTTCCGAGGGGAGTCTCTGGGGCCGTCATTACAGCGGCTATGATACAAAGCATCACTCTGCGCCAAACAGATCAAGGATTTGAGATCTTTGAGTCAGACACGGGAAAGACACATCGAGAGCTATATGGTATAGAAGAGGTAGAGGCTTACCATCAACATCAAGCTGAAAGAATACATGCAGCGGGGGGAGCGAATGATATGTCCCAGGTCATTGCTCGGTTGGACGCGATGAACTTACGGTTGGGTACTTTTCAAGAGGACGTGGTTGGGAGGATGGACGAGTTTCAGCATGAGTTGGAAACCCAGACTAGCCGAATTGATGAAATCTACACCGGTGTGCGCGCGTCATCATTTCAGAACGCCTATTACAACTAGCAGCATTGGGCGTACACCGATGCAGTGAGAGATCACATGAATTACAATGCCGGGTTACCACATCAGCCATACGAGGACTATCGGTGGCAGAATTTCGAAAGGCTGAACGTTGAGGATCGAATTCCTCAATACTTCCCAGCCTATGGTCGAGTCCCCACCACGACACGCGGAGAGAGCATGGTGCACCCTGCAAACACGTACCCACCTGCACCTCTTATGCAAGAAGACCGAAACCCCTTCGGGGAATTCTTTGCTGGTATCTTCGGACCGCCACCACCACCGCAGTAGTCAGGTTCTTCCGTTCCTCTCTTTAAGTAGGATGAATTACTGTTTTTATGCTTTATTGTTTTATTAGTGTTTTTGCATGCATTACGTTGATTGAATAAATGTGTTTCTTTTTAAGAAGATTATGTGAAAAGCGAGCCGTAAAAAGATCCGATCAATTAACCCGATAAATTTTTATTGTTGAGCTTGCAACTTAAATATGATGATGTTAGTTAGGTCGGTTTCAAGCAAAAAGACGTAATTATATGAGTTTAAATATAACACAAAGAGTCATAGATGTTTAAAACCAAGGAAGTGAACCGAGTTTGAAGTAGGATACATTGTGTTGTAGCGAGTGATAATTAACAAGGATTCCAATAGCCGCTAATTATTCATGCAATAAGGGGGAGGAAACGAACACGAATAGAGCCTTAATTCAAGTGTGGCCTAGTTGATTCAGGAGATTAAGTCTGAAGGGTACCATCATGCCTAGTCCCCTAAGACCGACTGGTCTGGGAGTGACTGACCCAAATCCTGCTACACGGATCATCTAGAAAGCCATGTTAAACTTGAACGAAAAAAAATAGAAACATTGCATGAAGAAAGATTAGAACGAAAAAGAAAAGACAAACCTGTATTCATACTCATGCATCGAGGAAAAAAGATGGTCCAGTGACCCACGTGAATTCAATTCTATAACCTTGAGCTAAAAGGATAATAGTGGTGAGGAATTTTTGAACAACCATTCGGAAAAACATCACTATGTATCTGAATTGAATTCTGTTCGTGTCTTTGAATTTTATTACGTCTATGAAGGCTAGTGCTTATTTAAATAAGTTAATTATGTTTTGCACGCTTGATAAACCCGATGTTTTAAAAGTCTGATTTTCGGTGCTTGCTCGGGACGATCAAGAATTAAGTTGGGGAAGTTTGATCGGGTTATAATTTATCATGTTTATTAAACCCAAAAGAGTTGTTTTTAGTACGAAAGTGTCATAGAATGTGCCGCTATTGAATAAATTATGTGCTTGTGCAGGTAAACAAAATCCAGTTTAAAATGGCGTAAAAAGGACAAAAATTCAGAGCCAGGCGCAGAGAGGGGCGCAGCCCTGTGCCCAGACCAAGGGTTCAGCAGAAGAAGTTAATTCACAAAAATACGAATTTTACAGACCAGCGCAGGGGGGGCGCAGGCCTGCGCCTACGGCTGCGCCCAGCCCATTAAAATAATATACGGCTGTTTTTAGGGTTTTTCCAGCTTTTCCTATAAATACAAAGTCATATCTTAGAAGAAATCATCGTTTTTTGGGAGAGAAAGCTAAGGAAAAGAACCCTGTTTGAGCGAACACACGTACGAAGAGCACACGAGTCAAGCTACGAAGATGGATATACAACTCTTGAGCATTGCATCAACGATGTCCGGCTAGTTTCATCATAATCATTCTCGGAGGAAGCACATCGCTAAGTTTTATTTTATGAACGATTACTTTAAGTTTGGATGGTTTTTATTATTGATATTTCGACTGTAAACGAATGATTATTATTTTGTTGTTGCGTTTCGCAAGATAGTTCGTAGACATTTTATTATTCGTGCCGAGTTAATTGTTTAATTAAGACGAGTAATCAAACGTGTCACGCGCTATGCCCAAGATCACGTAACGATTCTAATAATAATTATAACAAAGATTATGTCTATGTAATCTTCATATCGTTTTCATAAATTAAATGCAAAGGGAGGTGTGGAATCCGGGAATGGTTATCCTCGTACATAATTCAATCAAACAATTTTCTTAAGTTTTCTTTTCACAGATTTCGCAAGTAATTAGTTTTATAAATCAAGCAATCACTTTTTACAAACCAATCAATCTCTTTTAATTAATTATTTTACAACGCTAGTCGCTCAAATACGTGTAATTAACCTCTCGCTCTCTGTGGATACGATCCCTACTTACCCTAGCTTCTAAGGTATTTAGTGGTATTTTTGACGGGTTAACGACACTCGCATCAGCGCTGCAAGATGGGATGAGTACTCGAATCTCTATGAGTACTACTTATCACCCTAATGTAGATGGCCAAAGTGAACGCACTATCTTAACTCTCGAAGATATGCTCCATGCCTGTGTTCTTGATCTGGGTGGTAACTGGGATGACCATTTACCTTTGGTCGAATTATCATACAATAACAATTGTCATTCCACGATCAAGATGGCTCCTTTTGAAGCTCTTTACGGAAGAAAGTGTAGAACCCCCACATGTTGCCGCGAAACAGGTGAATCGCCTTTAGCGGGTCCTGTCCTTCTACAGTTGACTCATGAGAAGATTCAACTTGTCAGACGGAATATACTTGAAGCTCAAAGCAGGCAGAAGTCATATTACGACAATCGGCACAGATCGATTAGTTTTGCAGTTAACGATTGGGTGATGCTGAAAGTATCCTCAATGAAGAATGTGGTAATATTCATAAAGAGAAATAAGCTAGCTCCAAGATTCATTGGCCCGTTCAAGATCGTTGAAAAGGTAGGAAACCAATCGTACCGTCTTGAATTGCCAACAGACTTAGCGGGAATACATCATGTATTCCATGTCAGTCATTTGAGAAAGAGCCTAGCAGATGAAAGAGAAGTGCAGATACCACATGTTAATCTGCAAATTGATGAAAAGCTTCGAGTGGTTGAAGAGCCAGAATGTATTCTGGACTCGAAGACCAAAAAGCATCGAAATAAAGAGATACAGTTGGTGCTCATCCAGTGGAAAATACCACAAAGGTTCGCATCAGTCTTGGGAATCAAGAGATGTCATGAAAGCTACCTATCCGAGTCTGTTCGAGCATAGCTAACTTCGAGGACGAAGTTTATGCGTGGTGGAGCCCATTCTGTAACATCCTAGCTTTTAACTGAACTTTAATTTCTGCATGTGATCTAATAATGTAATTTAGTTGCATTATTTGTATTGTAATTTAATTAAGTAATGAAAATTATTTAATTAAGTTGAATAAATGTTATAAACTATTTAGATGATCAAATTAGAAGACATGTAAAATGCAAAAGTGGAGGGGGTTAAATAGAATAATTATCAAAGTTGATATATGTAAAACAAGTTAATGGCTTTTAATGCCATCTATCACAATTTCAATCTCTCTCTTCTCTAACTCTAAACCTATGGCAACATCACAAAACTCATCAAGAACTAATAAATTTTGGCAATAAATTTGGATCTTGATCAAGGGGAAGTTACAAACAACATCAATCAACAAGAAACTACAAAGATATAAGGTAATATTCATTTATATTTCGAAAATTTATGAAGTTTGGTTCGGTTTTGAGAAAAAAACCGAAACCAAACACTTATAACATGAAATTACTGTTGCATGTTCAAAATTTCAGTAAAGAATCACGTATTTAAGTCACTAGAAGTTATAGAAACAAAAATCAGAGGTTGGATCGTCCAAAATAAGTACAAATCCGAATATTTGTTAAAATTTGAGTTCTTGACAAAAATATTGATATTTGGACAATTTTGGACGATTTAATGTGTTAATGATAGGGAAAATGGTATAAAAACAACCCAAACATGATAATGTAACTGATATTTAAGTTGCGTGTTAATATAGTTCTGTTTAGTGAAATTTTAGTGAAAATCCTTATGAATAAAAGTAGAACACCAAGAACAAAATCTGGAAAATTTAAGCATGGATCCGAATTCGGATGACCCGAATTCGGATATGGTGCCATTTCGGATGACGAACTAATTTTGAATGAAACACATTTCGGACTCATCTCGGATGGAAGTGGTCCGAACTCGGATGACCCGAGTTCGGATGGTCCAATTCGGATTAGCTAGCTCGGTCCGAATTCGGATGCTGGGTTCGGATGGTCCGAATCCGCTTGCCAAATTTGGATGTCCAATTTTTAATATTTTTAAAAAAACAATTAAGATTAGTAAATAAAGCAACATGATATATATATATATATATATATATATATATATATATATATATATATATATATATATATATATATATATATATATATGATTTGAGAATTCAAAGAAACAAAGAAAATAAATAAATGAATGATTGATGAATTATCAGTTATCAGAATCAGATTAAATAAAGATTTTAAAGCTAAAAGCTAATGATATTGCTATGAAATAATTCTAGACAGGTTCAGATAAATTCTGAACAAAGAACTAAAGATTTAAAGATACTGAAAGTGGGTCACAGATTTGAAAAGAAAAGCCAGAGATCAGATAGACAAAGATTTAAAGATAAATCCTGAGATAACTCAGGTGGTGGTAGCTAGCCCAGCATAAGTGGATAGCTTCCACTAAAAAGCGTGTGCGTGGTGTGGACATCATCCTATCCAATGATTACTATGTCTCAATCATGAGTGGCTGTAGTGGCAGTCAAGACATATCGCGATAGACCCATGATCCGCTTGATTAATGCATGTAATCTGAAAATCTATATTCTCACTAAGCTTTGCTTACAGATGTTGTTTGACCTTTTTACAGGAAAAGATAAAGGAAAGTCACCTGCTGAACCTAGTTCTTAGGTCTTACAAGATCGAGATTGAAGTTTTCTATAGACCACTACTCAACAAACCCTTCGGTATTGATTGGCAGATGATGATTATGGTGTCTGGGTAGAGTTAATTGATTGTATGATGACATGAATTAGATTATTTTCGTACCCTTTATAAGTTTAATTTGAAAACTGTAACTTGCACTAAAACTAAATTAAACTTATCCTAATATTTGGTACTTGTAATTTGAAATTCCGCAATATAATTACTCTATCATAGTTATGATTGATATCGTGTTGCATGATGTGGGACCTAGACTTTGAGGACTGCCCCGTAAGGAGTGGCCTTCACAGATACCCTGGTTATCCCTTGAGCAACCATTTTAAAAAATAGCTGAAATTCAAATTTCAAAATTTTCAAGTGACATGCTTCAGAACTCAAAATTCTGAAGCCTCGGAACTTCTAAGCTTTGGAACTCAGAATTCCAGACCTTTGGAACTTCTAAGCTTTGGAACTCAGAATTCCAGACCTTTGGAACTTCTAGGCTTCGATACATTTCAACACTTGGGATATTTTCTCAAACCTTTTGAACTTTTATTGGCCTTCGGAACTCTACATGCCATTGGAAATTTTAAAGCCTTTGGAATTTTATAGACCTTGAGAACTTTGTCATGCCTTCGGAATCTTTAAGGCCTTTGGCACTTCTTCATCCCTTAAGAAATTTTAAAAGCTTCGTAACATTTTAATGCCTTCAGAAGTTTATTGGCCATCGAAACTTTAAGTCCTTAGGAACTTTTTCATGCCTTCAGAACTTTATTGGCCTTCGGAACATTAAGGCATTCAGAATTTTTTCATGCCTTCGGAACTTTATGGCCTTCATAATTTTTTAAACTTGGAAACTTTTTTGGTTCCTGAGAAACTTCTACGAATAAGTCTTTTTTAACATTGATCTCTCAACGACGATTATTGAATCAGTATTGTAATACTATCTAAAGTATTAAATCTCTAAATCTCAATGCTAAACAAGACAGTCTTACTCTTTCGACGATTATTGAATCAGTAATGTAATACTTTCTGACTCATGTGTCATTTTTCAGGTTCAAAGATGGCAGGACAGAGAATTCTCAAAGATCTACTGCCCAAAACACAATGGGCACCTTTCACTAGAAATAAACTACAGTTGGGACAAAGTTCAACACAAACAAAATTGTGTTTGACATTCTGAAGGGCCACGTTCTTAATTATGCCCTGACTGCTACTGTTAATGTACCCGAAATATACCTCCAAAGATTTTTGCATCACATGGAATATGTTGATGACGCTGAGCCATTCCTAAAGAGCAGAAATGACAACTATAAGGTTTATATAACTTTAGGGGCATTAAGGAGGATTCTAAGACTCCCAAAGGCCACCGCAATCCAATGGAAGACCACCATTGAGGACCCCGTCAACAAATTTTTGATCATCAGAGATCTTTTCACGATGGGTTATGATCTTGAACTTAAACGACGGTATGATTTCTTCACCAATTATTTGAAATAACATTGATTTCGGATCTTTGAGCTACTCAATCAGTGCCTCACCTGCAAATCGCATTGCCTTGACTCTGCAAGTTTGGTTGTACATCAAAAGTTCCATTCATTTGCCTTCAGTAGACATTTCAACTATGCAGGATTTATTTTCAGTGAACATACATCTCGTACCAAAGATTTCTTAAGATGATAATTCAGTCATGCATCGACAATTCAGAGGATATTGAAGAACAATTGGAAGCCAACTTCTATCCATGTCCTACTATTTCATCTATAAAATTCCGACATGACAATTCCAACATTGCAATCTTTCCCATTCGCCTGACACTAATTGAACATGCAAACATTAAATAGTGGCAAGTCAGAGAGTACTTGAGGTGAATTGAGAGGTGAGGACGAGAGTTCTGGAGATGAGGGAGTTAGAGCTGAACACTCAAGTGCAAGTAGTGAGGTTGAGAGAGACACAAGGAGTAAGTTCTTAGAAATGGCTACACATCCATCAATACTAGACACCGAAAAAGCTCAAGCAACTAAGGTTTGCAAAAATCCTTTCAGCAAGGGACCTAGCTATTACATTAAAAGATATTGAGGGTGTTGAGGGTGTAGGTGGTGAGAAATAGGGTGAGGGATCCCAAACCACATATAACCGGGCACATCATTCTGATAAGGCTACTAACCCAGTACGCCGAACGCAAACCCCTCCCATGCAATATGTTTCCTCTCAACAAAGGATATTTCATCTTATCAAGGGGACCAAGAAGATACTGTATCTCCACCTCACTTGGAGGTCGGAGATTTCGAATCACTAAAGCCACTGCCCCAACGTTTGGCTCATCATTTGACAACATCGAGTTTAGAGCCCATTGCCAAAGTTCCTATTTTAGGACACTATCAACTGAGTTAGGAGCACATGCTCTTACTTAACAACGTCTAGGTGACGTTGCCGGAACCATCAAATCTGCATTACTATCAAGTAAGATAGAAATGAAAGAGAGAAATCCTGCCAAGACCTCATCAATGCCAATCTTAAGAGCAAGTCACTCTTCTTTTCTAGGAAACTGCAATGGAAGCCTTTGTGGCCTTCTTGACCTTAAGGTCGATGTTGAGTCTGTTGAATCCTCTTCTCTCATGGAGAATCCACTACGAATGTCGTGCATTACGTAACCTATGACAGACTTGAACAAGTTGTCAATACTATCACGCTAGGCTTATCTACACACTTGCATGCTATGATTGGCAAATTAGCTTAATATGTAATGCTTACAAAGTCTTCAACGATTGACCTTATTGAAGCTGCGCGGAAATAAACTGTCAAGGAAATCAAAGAAGAAGTTACCTATCAAGTTTCTGCAAGCACCTAGCCGATGATAAAAGTATTCTCAAGTCTTGATGCCCGCCTAGTTCACTATTGGATTTGATACCAATCTGTCACACACCGATACCCTGCTTGGCAACGAGACTTGACGTCGCGGAAACAAAGTCACAATCATAATGAACGACCTCTATATGATACGTTTTCAAAATACATTAACTACGAATAATGTTTACAATCATGAGAATAAAAGAGTTCACGAATAATGGGGATTAAATAAAACGAATCAACACTTTAAGTATTACCATAAGTTTCATAACCCTGAAACATAACTTTTGAGTGCCCTATGTGATATCCAACACCATAATACCAAGAAATGTCAAATGACTATACATTCGTTTAAAATTGACGCGTCCAACCCGGATGAGGGCGTCAACCCTAATAGATCTATCCATAATATTCACTTTTACGATGTAATTAACGGTTCATGATTGAGGGCGGTGGTGAAATAACAAACTTATGTAATACGTAAAATGATTCAAGTACTTATTTCCATAGAAATAAAAAGTTAAGCATGTATTCTCACCCAAAAGTAATACGAACAAGTAAAAATATGGCCTAAGAAAAACTCACCGTAAAAGTGATGAACGAGAAGTATGCTTAAACTACGACCGGAAAGACTTAACCGATTCCTAAATGGTATGAGAGACTTAATAAGGCCTCTAACTGATAGTACGCATGATGGTTTTTAGACTTTAAATCTTCCAACATAACAAGTCCATAGATTAAAACCCATTAAAAAGTTCAAGTTTATTTATAAGAATTTCCCAGGATTTATCAAGGTTTTCGGCCTACTTTGAGGCTGTTTTTAACCAAGCTCCAAAACGATTTGGGCTTTGATATTCTAAATCATGAAACTAGTATATACATTGAATTCTTCAAGGTAAAAATGGTCATTTTTCGAGGTGTTTAGGTTAGGGAAAATGTTCGTTAAGAACCCTATGTTGGCCACAAATGAACTTTTAGACTTTTCGGTTTGCAAACAGTATTTGGGGGTTCCAAACTCCGAGTTAAATTATTAAAACTTTCAAATCTTTATTTAAGTCTTAGATCTAAATCTGGAACAAGAATCACATCATTTTATTAAGTTTGAATTAGTTATGATTTTTCAAAGTTGGTGTAATGTTTCTGCCGAAAATCCGAATTTCGCAATCTTGCAACAACTTGTGATTCTTGTTGTTTATTCAAAAACCACATGTATAAAAGGTTATGAAACACATTTATGAACACTTTTTTTCATAATATTTATGCCTACATTATGTGTTTATACTTTTATAAACACATTTCTAGTAACAACTTTATAATAAAAACTAGTTGTTCATAAACTTGGCTTTGGATGAAACTTGTTGTTGTTGGTGATTATATATTAAGAAAGACATATATTTAACTTATATAAAAGAAGTAGTAGAGTAGTTTTTACTTACTTTGAAGAAAGAAATGAAATCAAATGAGTAGGAGATTTGTTCTTGAATTGTTGTTGCACCAAAACACTTGAAGATTTGAAGAACAAAAGAAAATTTTAGAAGGGTTTTGTTGTGTTGCTTAGGGCCGGTTTTAGAGGGAGTAAAGAGAGAGTTCTTTGTAGTTTGTAAGTGTGGAAATGAAGTCCAATTTGGGTCTCTTTATATAGAGAGAAAAAGGTGATGAAATGATAAAAAAGAGATGGAGGTTGAGTGAGATCTAAGTGAAGTTGAAAGGGAGATGGTGAAAAGAGATGTGATTGTGATTGTGCATGTATGTTGTATTAAAAAAAAATGAGAAGTCAACTTTGGGTGTACTACGCCCTAGGGTCCGCCCATGGGGTATTTATAATGAGTTTTATTATTTTTTTGTATAAAAGTATTTAAAATGTATTCTTGTATTTTCCATTTTATGTAATTTTATAAATACAAATGAATACACTAGTCTAATCAGTTGTTTTTGTCTTTCATAATTAAGGTTTATGGAATATTGTTAATGCATTATTAATATGACTAATCTAAATTAAATTATGCAGCCTAGTTAATTTAATTTATCATATCGTAATTTGATCGTATTAGTTTTTTTTTCGTTTCATCAGATCACGCCGATGAAATTGTTTCTGATTGTACGGAATTTCCTTATGATCTTATTAATCACTTTGATTAATTACTAATGACTATTGATTTAGTAGCAGATGCTAACCTGATTTGTGCCGGTTGTTACAGTCACCCCCTGTTAAGGGAATTTCATCCCGAAATTTTATCTCATTTCCTCGGGGGTAATGTTACTTGAGAAGAGGTGAGGGTACTTCTACTTGATCTGGTCTTCACGTTCCCAAGTGAATTCTGGATCACGTCTGGAATTCCATTTGACTTTGACAATGGGAATGCGATTGTGCTTCACTCTTCATCTCACGGTCCATGATCTCTATTGGCTCTTCGACCAAACGAAGTTTATCATCAAGCCGAATCTCTTCCAAGGGAATAACGAGCGTGTCATCTGACAAACACTTCTTCAGGTTTGATACATAAAAGGTATTGTGCACGGTGCTAAGCTCCGGTGGTAGGTCTAAACGATAAGCTACTGGACCAATTCTTTTTAAAACTTTGAACGACCCAATGTAACGAGGATTCAGCTTTCCTCATTACCCAAATCGTATCACACCCTTCCATGGCGAGACCTTTAGCGGTACTCTTTCTCCCAATTGGAACTCCAGGGATTTTCTCCTTATGTCTACACTATATTTTCGGTGGTCTCGAGTATGATTTCTGGTCAGTGACTTGAATTCCCCAACTTTGGCACAACGAAGAGGCGATCGAAACTTCCGTCCATACAATGCCTCAAATGGAGTAGCCTTGAGACTCGTTTGATAGCTATTATTGTATGAGAATTCCACTAAGGGCAAATGCGTATCCCAACTATTCCAAAAAACAATCACACAGTCTCGCAACATATCTTTTAAGGTTGGATCGATCTTTCACTCTGACCATGGGTTTGAGGGTGATATGATGTGCTCATGTCCAAGTTTGTACCCAAAGCTCGTTGTAACGATTGCCAAAATCTGGATGTAAATCTGTTGTCTCTATCTGAAATGACTGAGACAGGAACCCCGTGTCTAGAGATGACCTCCTTGAGGTAAATTTGAGCCAACTTACTCATTTTGTAGGTCTACTTGATCGGTAGGAAATGCGCGGACTTCGTCAGGCGGTCGACTATTACCCAAATTGTATCGTATCCACTGGATATCTTCGGCAGTTTGATTATGATGTCCATGGTTATCCGTTCCCACTTCCATTAGGCAATCTCTGGTTGCTGCAATAACCCAGATGGTTTCTTATGTTCTGCCTTAACCTTGGAGCATGTTAAAGACTTGCTGACATATGTGGCAATGTCAGCCTTCATGTTAGGCCACCTGTACAGCTCCTTGAGGTCATGATACATTTTGTCAGATCCAGGTTGAACGACATACATTGACTTGTGTCCTTCATCCATGACTAACATTCTTACTCCACCAAAGCTTGGTAACAAGATTCTATTCATGAGGTACCGATTCCCATTAACCCTTATCTCAAACTGTTTGTCCATGCCTATTAAGGCTTCATTATTCACATTTTCCTCCTTAACAGCTTTCATTTGTGCATCTTGAATTAAGGAAGGAAGGTTTGGCTGAATGGTCATGACTAGGGCTCATACTCTTAACGGCTTAGGTCGTTCCTTTCGGCTCAGAGCGTCGGCAACCACATTAGCTTTCCCCGGATGATAATGAATTTCACAATCGTAGTCACTCAGCAATTCCATCCAATGGCGCTGCCTCATATTTAATTCTTTCTGGTCCAAGATGTGTTTGAGGCTCTTATGATCTTTGAATATACTACACTTTGTACCGTACAAGTATTGTCTCCAAATTTTAAGGGCGAAAACTACTGCTCCCAGCTGTAAGTCATGTGTTGTGTAATTTACTTCGTGAACCTTAAGTGGCCATGAAGCATAAGCTATGACCTTAAACTTCTGGTTTCTCGATCGGACTTGACGAATTGTCTTAAAGACATCACTGTGCTTTATATATATAAAATAAAATTGGATTATAAAATAAGATTCATATAATTAGAAGCATTCGCAGTTTTCAGTTCATTTGTCATCATCTAAAAGAAAAATAAAAGAGAAAACTAAAATTGTGTGAAGCATCGCAGTAGACCACAAAATTCTCGCTTCCTTCGGGTAAGGACAGAATAGGCGCACTGCACAATTTGTGATTTAACAACTGGAATGTTGTCTCCTGGTCATCACCCCAGTCATACTTAACGTCCTTTCGGGTCAACTCTGTTAGAGATCCGTTGATCTTGGAGAAGTTTTCGATAAATCGCCTATAATACCCGGCAAGACCTACGAACTGGCGTATCTCCGTTGGGTTTCTAGGAGTTGGCTAATTCTTGAGGGCTTCTATCTTTGTGGGGTTGACTTGAATTCTTTTGCTGTTGGTCATGTGACCGAGGAATTTCACCTCTTTTAGCCAATAATCACACTTTGATAGCTTGACATACAATTGTTCTTTCTCCAATAACTCTAAAATTAGCCTCAGATGTTTCTCGTGGTCCTCCTTGCTTCGTGAGTATATCAAGATGTCGTCTATGAAGACAATCACAAATTTGTCTAAATACGGTTTGCACACCTAATTCATAAGGTGCATGAACACTGTCGGTGCATTGGTTAATACAAACGACATCACTTGGAATTCGTAATGACCGTACCTGGTTTTGAAAGCTGTGTTTGGAATATCCTCCTTACGAATTCTGACCTGATGATAACCAGACCTCAGGTCGATCTTCGAATAGAAGCTTGACCCTTAGAGTTGGTCAAATAGGTCATCGATCCTCGGGAGAGGGTATCGGTTCTTTATGGTCAGCTTATTTAGTTCCCGGTAATCGTTACACATCCTGAAGGTTCCATTCTTCTTCTTTACGAACAAAACTGGAGCTCCTCTGGGTGAGGAACTCTCTTGATAAACCCTTTATATACTAGCTCGTGCAGCTGGTTGGACAAATCCTGTATTTCTGATGGGGCTAAACAGTATGGAGCTCGAGCCACTGGTGTCATACCTGACACTAAGTTGATTTGGAATTCGACTTGTCTTGATGGTGGGAGTCCAGGAAGGTCTTCTGGAAAAACGCTGGGGTAATCCCGGACATTAGGAATATCTTCGAGTCGCTTCTCCTTTGGCTCCTTTTCCGTCATGTGGACTAGGATTGTCTGACAACCCTTTCGTAGACACTTCAGGGTCCTAAGGCTGGAGATGATGCTTTCTTTGGTGTTTCTTCTTTTGCCTTGGACAGTTAGGATCTTCTTATTGAACAAGAGTATGTGCACCGTCTTCTTGTCGCACATGATTTCCGCACGGTTTTTGAATAACCAATCTATCCCTATAACCACCTCAAAACTCCTCAGTGTAATGGGCAATAAGCCTATTTCAAATAGTTGACCCACTATTTCTAAGGAGCATCCTCGAATTACATTATTTGTTTTAAGTGTCTTACCATCAGCAACCTCTATAGCATAAGTGTCATCTAATGGTGTAAGAGTGACATATAATTGTTTACTAAAGTTAGTAGATAAAAAGCTCCTATCAGCTCCGGTATCAAACAGTATGCATGCATAGGTATTGGTGAGAAAAACCGTACCCGTGACCACGTCGGGATTCTGTCTCGCTTCTCCACTTCCCATGACAAAAGCTCTTCCCTAAGCTCCTCGGTTATCCTTCAACCTTGGGCAATGCTTCCGGAAATGCCTCGCATTCCCACATTCATAACATCCTCTTGGGGTCTGTTGTTGGTCCCAGCGTTGGAAACTTTGCAATCCGTGGTCAGATGACCTTGTCTTTTACACTTTCCACACGAGTTTCCACATTGACCCGTGTGATGATAGTTGCTCTTGTTGCAATAGGGCTTGTTACCAGTGTAACTCTTCTTTAATTCTGACCCAGCTACGTAGGCTTTGATTGTCTCTTCCTTCTTCTGTTGGTTGCCTGAATTTTTTCCCGAGCGGTCTTCCCATTTCTGCGTGTTATCAGAACTCTTGGCAGCCGCTGCCCCTTGGCGTACTACCTACTCCATCAAATTTTGTGCCATTTGGATGGCATTCTGGATTGTTGTCGGGTTGGAGGAGGTTACATTCCTTTGGATCTGGGGGGAGAGTCCCCAGATATATCGCTCGACTCTTTTGAATTTCGAAGTAACCATTCCGGGGCACAGTAGGCTTAGCTCATGAAAACGATTCGTATACCTGACAATATCTATACCTTTCATCGATAGATTCCAAAACTCAGACTCCATCTTATATAGCTCACTTCTGGGACAATATTGGTCAGTCATCATTCATTTCAACTCGGCCCATGGGAGTTGATATGTCGTGTCAATCCTGACTGACTTCACATATGAGTTCCACCACGTGAGAGCACCGTATTGTAGTGTGTCGGTAGCAAACTTAACCTTGTTGTCCTCCATGCAATTACTGACGCGAAAAATAGATTCCAGCTTTTCAAACTAGTGGGTGAGGCCCACAGCACCTTCCGTGCCGTTGAAGTAACTGGCTTGACAGCTCAAGAAACCTTTGATGCTGCAACACCGTGGAGTATTTTCTACCCCTCCCGCAACCCCACTGCTTCCTGAACCATTGTGCTGGTTGCTCTCGAGGGCTGCAATTGCATCAGCTACTCTTTAAGCCACTCGATGTTAAATCTCCTAAATGTTCATTCGTCTTGGTGCCATGATCTTGACGTTCAGAGAAAACTAACATGGTGTAAGAACATAACTCTATGGGTTTGAAATTTACTAAGGTAGATACTTATACTACATATCGTCAAGCACAGATTTATAGTTAAACTTAATTTTTCATTAAAATAGCTTGATACATAATCATTTACAACATATGGTTGGGGTTTCCCCGAAAAATTTCAAGCCTTACTTAACTAAAAGATACACTAAGGGGCTGTTTGGTTTGCAGGAATTTAATATGACAGAATTTGAAAATGACACGATTTGAAAGCCACAGGATTTGAATGCTGTCATGTGTTTGGTTTGCAAGATTTAAATCCTGGCGTTTACAGAATCCTGTTTGGTTTGTAAATCTGTTATTAGAGGCTTTCAAAAGTATATTTTCACAAATTACCAAACTACTCTTCACAGGTTTTTTTTTTGTTTTTTTTATTATATTTTAAAATGATGTTTAATTAACAATATTTTAGAAAAAAAAAACATTTTATAAGACAATAGAAAAAAAATTATTAACAAGAATATTGCACTCAAAGACAATATAAAATCATGAACCTCTTATGTGACATATATAATAATGTTTAATGCTAAAAAATCGAAATATTGTTTTGTGCATTCTTTTCATAATCAAATGTCTATTTAAGGTACCAAAAACACCTCATAAAATATTCATCTTCTCACGATCATAAATTTAATCCTTCAAAATAAGCTTAACTAAAACTTCTCGATTTGCTTCAGTCAACTTCCAAAAAGCATTCACATTCTCACGATCTTCCCGCATGTTCGTAATGGCTTTGAATCTATCTTCTAAAGTAAACGATTCCAATTTTTTCAATCTCGGACGTTATCATATCTCGTTTATTCTCGTCCTCAACTTCTCGTTTCATCATTTTGCTTGACATTTTCTCTAAACTATCTCCAAGATAGACAACTGCATTATTAAATCCCTCAAACATTTGAATTTGGTTAGATGTCATAATATCATCTGATTGCTCATCCAAATGTTGTTCTTGTTCTTCTATATTCGCTTCTACTTCCATTTCAACAAAGTCTTTTGCTTTATTACCTTGAGCACAGTCCTTTTCGAAAGTTATGCATAAATCTTTATAATGAGGAAATATCTTGTTTTTCCATTTTGTTGCCCCTTTATGAACCTATACAAGAATAAACATACAAAAAGTTAGAATTATACACATAGCATGTTCTGAATATAAAAAAATCTATTACATATACCTTTAAAATTATACACATAGCATGGAATTTAATATGATACATATATGCAACAACTTTCTAAGTGTTTTACAGAGCTAATTGTATTCTGATTTTTTGTTTTTTATAGGCAAAAGTAATTTTTTTTGGAGAAGCTGCAACAAGAAATCTTTTTTTTTTACAAAGTAAATATAAAGTTACATAACTATCTCTAATTTTATTAAGTTGTATATCTAATATTCATTACTGATATGATAATAATCCTTTTTTAAATCCTTCATCCAAACACACCCTAAGCATAACATAGGATGCACCTGCAAAATAATCTCAAGAACTTCACTCAATCTGGGCTTGTTTATGTTGTAGTTAGGTCGTTAAACTTTTGTTTTGAAACCTATGCTTATAAATTATAATACATGGCAACACAAGTAGATACCCTCATCTACTCCTTTTATAGTAAACAGAATGTCAAGAACACTTTGAGGTTAAAATATTTAGAATTTCATGTAATATTGGATATCACATAGTAGATTCTATAGAATTCGCCTTTGTCCTTTGGGCTTTAAGTCCTCTGTATGATTAATGGATGCCTACCACACTTGGACAGAAATGATATATACTCTCCAACACAAACTTAAGGATCTTAGGTTGTTTGGAGTTTCTGGGTTGGAATACAGTCACTGCTTACTACGACTAGAATTGGACACCTACACACACACACACACACACACACACACATATATATATATATATATATATATATATATATATATATATATATATATATATAAATGCATGCTCACCCCTCCCTCCATATACACATACAATCATTCATCCTTCATAAGTTCACATATATATACATATACATATATATACATACATATATATATATATATATATATATATATATATATATATATATATATATATATATATATATATATATATATATATATATATATATATATATATGTATCTATGTATGTAGAATCAGGTTCATCAGCGTACCTATAAGATTCCGGCGTACCCTAATGTGAATGATCATTCACATATATTTTTTAATAGATATGTATAAGACAACATTATAAGATTTTTTTTCAAAAGAAGCAACATCATAAATCTTGTGAATGGTAAAAAAAGACCATGTGAATGGTCATTCACACCATTCACATGGTGTGAAATCACCATTCACGTGGATGATTATTCACATAAATATGCATTGAGCATTCACATAAGTTTTAAGGACACAGAAAGTGTGAATGTATGTGAAATTCATATATCATGTGTATAACATTAATTTAAACATGGTTATGAGAAAAAAAATTTAAAAAAAGTTTTTTAAGGTTGGTACCTTCGGGTGCACTTGATTTCGAGAGGTACTTTTTTGAACCTGACTCTATGTATGTATATATATATATGTATATATATGTATATATATATATATGTGTGTGTGTGTATATAAAGATTTCTTTCATTAATTCTTTTCTGTTTTTATTACCAAAAAGAACGATATATAAACTTCTTTCATTAATTCTTTTTTCTGTTTTCACATACAGCTTTTTATTCTTGCTACATATATATACTCAACCAAATGTTTGACTTATAATAAATTCAATATCAATCTATTATAAAAGTCTTGACATATAATGCTCTAACAGCACCCTTGAAATTGATATTGGAATCCAAATAAATGCATCATAAAAAACAATACCAGAAAACAAATACAGCAAACAGATACAACACATATAAAAATGTATTATTCTATTCCAAGGTGGTGAAACATATGAAACAGAAAACAGATACAACAGTAGAGTGAATGGTCCAATGAGATTACAAGGCTAAATTAATTCAAGGATCATTCCATGGGAAACATACTGTACGAAATACTACAACATAAGGAAGATATAAACATATACATCATGTGAATCTTACATGTACTAACGTGTGCTAACATAATTAAACCATTATATTAGGTGACTGTAGATATCAAAACACTCATATATACTAACATAATTAAGAAAAAAAACATGCTCTTGATGAAAAATAGACAATTCATGGCAAAATCGAACAGACATGCTCAACTAAAAAACAAATTAAGCATGGTACTTAATCCTTGGCAAAGTCGAACAGACAATCGATGTTGATTCATATAAGCAAAATCAAACTGATGAAAAACAAATTAAGCATGGTACTTAATCCATGGCGTGTCAATACAGAAGCAAAATCGAACTCATATAATAAAAATCGAACTGACCCAAGTCTGATACAGAGAAGACGAGAATTACAAATCTGATACACAAGCAAATCGAAGGTGAAAGCAAAGAAATACCTTGTCCAGTTGAGAAGATGAACGTCACAAGGACGTCAAACACTGACGCGAACTAGGAAAGGGAAACCTTCGGATGCAAGCGAAGAGAAACCTTCTGAATAGCAGGGGGAATGAGAAATCTTCGAGATAGCATAGGCAGAGAAAGAAATGTCGTGAGGCCTTTGCAGAGATAGAAATTCCGTGAGGGATAGAGGCTGGATTTTGAATACCTCATGGATAAGGATTAAGAAATAACATAGAGGCTGGATTCTCCTTTCCTTATGAGAGTGGAAATTAAAAACTAAGATATTTTAGAATCCTTCTTTTTTTTTTTCTAACAAACAAAGCTAGCAATCATTTTAAAATGAAAATTAATGAAATCCTTTAAAAGAAACAGCACCTGAGTAGAAAATACAACCACTATAAATATAATGATAGAGGATGCACTAGGTGTAGGACGCCTCCGGGGTCTCTCCGTACTATAAGGCGTTGAGCCGCTGCGTTGCACGTCTCTCACTCCGCCAAGCGTTGTCGAAGCTCATCTAACTTGTCTTTGTGGATCGAATGAACATGTTGAGTTGCCCAGTAGATGTTGGTGTTTTTCATCTCCTCTTGTTCAATCGTCGCTATGATCTCCCCGACCTCTTGTGGAAGCTGTCGGAACTGGAGATCATGCCGGGCGGTCCTTTCCACCAACAGAGGCACAATTTGATGTATGGGTTCTTGGGTGAGTGTGACACTTGTGCGGATGATGGTCCTCCGTCTTCATATAGGTTGGGGATCCGCTCCTCATTTCTCCACTTTGGAGAGTGGGGCATCCATCCCCACTGCCTTGCGTTCACCCGTCGCCGCTGTGACGGGCTTAGCTGTGGGGTAGGCACTGGGATAGACTCTCGTTGTGCCATTCGTGCCCTTCTTCTGGGTGTGCACATATTTAGTGGTCCATTGGGATGATTTTTGAAGGGGTATATGATGGGATACGTGGTGGTGGTGGAGGAATAATTGGTACTGCGATACTAGAGTTACTCTCGTCATGTTCTGAGAGGTCCTCTTCTTGGTCTTCTGATTCAAAGTATATTTCAGTGTCACTTTGGTCTATTGGTGTATATTCGTCCTCGTAATTAGAAATGATAATTATCGTATTGTCTGATATGTTTCTCTTATCAGGGTCCATTTACAGTTGTTTTAGTTACTTGCAAAATGGTTTAGTTTCTTGTAACAGTTATAGCCTAGGGTACTAATGCAACCTAGTTCACTATAACCATGGCTCTGACACCGATCTGTCACACCCCGATACCCCGTTTGGCAACGAGGTGTGACGTCACGGAAACGAAGTCATAATCATAATGAAACACCTCTATATGGAACGTTTTCAAAATACATTAACTATGAATAATGTTTACAATCACGGGAATAAAAGAGTTCACGAACAATGGAGATTAAAATACATGACAAGAATAAATGATATTCTAATTATGAAAGTAAATCTCCATGTTTGTTTTGAAAATACCCTGTGACTCCAAAGCTTAAAAAAATATGTCCGTGTGCCGTGAGTGTGGAAATGTAGCCCTTATGGTCCTGAGAATAACATGCTAAATACGTCAACATAGAGTTCGTGAGCTTGTAGGTCTACACAATAAAATAGACATCGTCTGGAAAATACAAGATTTCAGTGAGTTTATAAATAAAACGAATTAATAGTTTAAGTATTACCATAAGTCTCATGACCCTGAAACATAAATTCTGAGTGCCCAATGTGGTATCCAACACCATATACCAAGAAATGTCAAATGATTATGCATCCGTTTACAATTGGTGCGACCAACCCGGATGGGGGCGTCAACCCAAATAAATCTATCCATAATATGTAAAATGATTCAATTACTTGTGCCCATAGAAAATAAAAAGTTGAGCATGTATTCTCACCCAAAGTAATACGAACAAGTAAAAATAGGGGCTATGAAAAACTCACCGTAAAAGTGATGATCGAGAAAGACTTAATCGAGTCTTAAATGGTATGAGAGACTTAAGAAGGCCTCTAAATGATATTATGCATGTATGATGGTTTTTAAACTATAAATCTTACAACATAACAAGTCCATATGTAAATCTCATATAAGAAGCAATAATTCAACATTCAATAAGATTATCAATAATAACATGAACATGAAGAACAATATGAACAATATCAACAACACTAAGAACATTCAAGGATTAGAAAAACCTTAGTTTTCACTTTAATCACGTACGTACAATTTGCCAAAAAGATTACAAATGTAAACTTAAAACAAACTATTTATAAGAAAATAAATGGATCTAAACTATCCATGCCCATGGGTTGACCTTTTGGTCTTTTAACCCATTTACAATGAAGTTTGAAATCTTAGAGATTGAACACAAAGCTAAGTTTCATTTATTATAATTTAAACCCTAAAACTATCACAACTTCTAGATCTAACATTCCCCCCCTTTGTGATTAGCTTACAGATCTTGGTTTCAGGTTGGTGATTAGCTTCCTTTGGTCAAAGTATCGGTCAATACGTCTGAAAGTCATCCTGTACTCTAGCTTGTCTCAGAAATCCTATTGGAAGTATCTGAGAATTTGTAGTACGACTTTAAATTCCCAGATTCTTGTACCGAGCTTTAATGCTTCCTTAAGATTGTCGATTCTGATTATAAGCATTTTTCTGACCATGTATAACATCCCGTCGCAGTACTTCTCCAATTCATCTCTTCTTATTAGCGCTTTCTTTCTTTGCAAAATCAGATAGACGACTCCGACCGTTGGCGATGTAAGCACTTTCGAAACTGAGAAACGTTCAAGGCCCGGAGTATCCTGATTCGGTGCAAGTAGATGGACTTTCCATTGTCTTACTTCTAATGCCATTTGAAAATCAAAAATGATCGATAGAGTGAGATTGCAGCGAAGAAACTTGAAAATACACCTTTCAGCGTTCATATGTATAGGATATCTGCTCTTGTTGTGTAGATGATGTAGATATAAAAACTCAAGATCTGGTAAGAAAAGGTTAGGAAAGTCTGCCTCGGTGAATGTAGATATCGTTCGGTCTTCCTTTTCAACTTCAAAAATGGGATCGAAATGCTCAAGAATTTGTCGAACTTTATCTTTAAAACTGTATCAATCGGAGATCGGCTTCTAATAGATTCTTTGTTATTCCTGAGATTTCTAATCATTGCAACATACACCGATCTATCTCTTTCTTTCATTCCTTCCACTAACCAGATTAGGTCGGCTCTGAAAGTCTTTAACTCACGTACAAACATCTTCCTATACTTCTCTTCCATAGATAGGCTCCTTACCCTCTGCTTCACCCAATCAATGGCTTGTGTAGTTAGCCTTTCAGTATGTCGTTCTTCTCATTTTCGAGAAGAACTATCACCTCTAGACGTTCCTGCTTGCAGCCTTGTGATTTCATTGAGAACCTTAGGAGCAACAGAGGCAAGAGGTGAAACATCTGATCGCTCTTGGAAGATGGGATATTCCCTTGTAGATTCAGCCGTCTCGAAAGATTGTTATGGAATAACCGGAATTATCAATGGACTTTCAAAGGCTTGTTGGACTGATGTGTTTGTAACTAACACTTGTTAATATATACATACAAACTTTGAGAAAAAAGTGTGTGAAAAAGAATTAGTTGTATTCACCCCCTCTACATCCTATAGTAACATACTTGGGAAACCTGTTGGGACCTACAACTGGTATCAGAGCAGTTTAGAGTGTGCGTTAACACTAGAGCTCGCATAACTTCCCATTTCTTGTCATGGACAACAGTGATGCAAACTCTTCCTCTTACTATGACAATGGGTCAATGACCAAACCTCCAGTGCCGAATGATGCTCTACTTAGAAAATCTGGATGTGCAACTACCAGAGATAGTGATGGAAGGTCCATGTGTGCCAACATCTGTCACTACTTTAACTCCTGCTGCTGAAGGTGCAGTTCCTGAAGTTAGGACTATTGAGAAAGCAAAAGCTCAATTGTCTGATGAAAATAAAAGACCGGCGACTCTATATGCAAAATCCAGGAACAACCTTGTCATCTCTCTGCTTGATGATGTGTTCAAACATTTTGAGAAGATGAAGACATCTAAAGAAATGTGAGATACTCTGAGTACCGTCTATGATGGCCCCATTATCACATTGGATAATAGGATCATTAATCTTGTTGGACAATGTGAACTATTCTTTGCTAAGCCCAAGGAGAGCCTCACTGAAACCTATACCAGGTTTACTGCTTTAATAAATGATCTCAAAGTTGTTGGAATCACTAAGGACAGCTTAACTCTTGTGAACAAGTTCCTGGACATTTTGCCTGAGGAATGGAACTACTTCTCTACTATCCTCAGAAACTCAGGCACTATCAAAGGTATGGATCTAGCCAATCTCTATGGATCATTGTTGAATGATGAATAATCAAGGCAACAATAGAGAAATTCCTTGAAAATTTCCAAGAGAGGTGAAACCTTAGTGGCTATTGTGAGACAACCTGTAAATTAGGTGTGTGATGTGTTTACACAAGCTGATAATGAATTGGAGGTGATGTCAGAAGAAGAAGATGATTGTGAAGATCTTACTGAACTTGATGATGAGCAAATTGCTATGCTTGTCAGAAAATTCAATAAGAAAAGGTTTGGAGGTAAAATGCTATAGAGGAAATTAGGTGCTGTAAAAAAGAAAGCATTTGATAAATCCAAGGCTGAGTGCTTTAAATGTGGCAAGACTGGTCATATAGCTGCTGACTGTGTGTCTAAAGCTGTTGGCTCATCTTCCAAATCTTACAAGACAAATAAGGACAATGGCTACAGGGTTAAGTACCTTATGGCCATGGCCAAGTTGAAAAAGTTAGAAGACTAAGTGGCTCTAATAAACAAAAGGGACTAATGGCTGAAACCTGTGATTGGAAAGACTTTGACTTATCATCTGATGAGGAAGACGATAACTGTCTGGTAGCCAATACTGATGCTCCCTCAACAAGTAACTTCAAACAAGACCTAGCATAAGCTGAAGCTCTCAGGTCTTTGGAAAACTGGAATCCCACAATGATGTATAAGGTACAAAACATTAAAGATTAAAGTTCTGAACAAAAAGTTAAAATGTTTGATTACTTACTTGTGGATTTTAAAGTTGCTATTGAGAAGCGTGATGTTTTAAAGTCTGAAATATCAAATTTAAAAACTGATATTGAAATAAAATATAATGAACTGGACAGTTTTTGTAAGTTGAAAACTGAACTTGATGAGGTAAAACACATCAATACAATTTTATTAGAAGAATAGAGAGATAAAACTTAAAGCACTCCAAGCTTCAAAATATTATTGACTCCTGGTGCACTTAGCTAAAAGAGTCAGTCAATGTATCAATGAGCAAATCCATGCTCAAATCCAAGCTTATCTTGGAGGAGATCTTGATAGAGCAGCTTTAATTATTGAAATAAAAAATCTAGAAACAGACTTGTCCCTTTTTGGTGAGCTTCCAAATACATTCATTCAAAATGTAAATGGAATGCTGATTTCATCAAACAGGTTTGTCAGGCCTCAAAATACTGACAGTTTATGTGAAAAAGCTGAAAAGGATGGTGATGGAATGAGTTCTCCATCAAATCATCCTACTAAGTGTCAAGCAAGTTCACATAAACAACAGAATGGTAAACAAGTTATAACCAAAGCAGTGGCTGCTAATCCTATTAATAAAACAGATTCTGAGGCCAAAGCTGATGGTAAAAGACATGTTAATCCATTCAATGATGAATTCTTTGAGAACAAACTCCCAAAAGGAAAGCAGCCTACATTCAACAGGGGTAAATCTCATGTTGGAAGTAAATCTGTTGTGATTTCAAATAAGTTTTCAAATCATAGTGGAAAATTGGTTATAAATGAAACAAAACCTTTTGTTAAAACCAAGGGTGATGATCACACCACCACAAGTAGGCAAAAATCATCACATCTCAGTAATGGAAAAGGCAAAGTCATTTCACAACTTGAGAGGGCTGAAAATAAGCTTTTCAAACCTGGGGAGGGTCAGAATATAGTTTAATTTCCTGTATTCGACTTATGTCCTCCCAAAAAGAGGAAAGAAGATACAGGCAAAGCTGTTGCTGTTGAACCCTCAACTAAACCAGTTGGTCTGTCAAAAACAAATGAAATATTTGAAAAACCTATTGACAAGCCCAACAGAGATAAATCCGAATGTGTTTCAGGGAGAACTTCTTTCAAAAAGTCCAAAAAGAGAAAATGTTATAAATGTTTAAAGAAAAATCATATGGTCAAGGACTGTCCTGAAACTGAGAACATAAGGCCTGCTGACACTGTTAGCTCCAACATTGCAAAATCAAGCAGTGTTGGAAGCAACCTTGTCATTGAGGAGTGTATCTCAGCATATACAATCCAAATTGGAAATATTAGTGTTGAACTATGTGGTCCATCAACAAATGTTGATTAGGAAGGAGAACTCATCTCTGTGATGAGTTCCCCTAAGAACTAATGTTTCCTCTTGTTACTCTGCAGGTAAACAACCAAGCCAGGTTTAGTACTTGGATAGTGGCTTCTCTGGCCACATGACAGGTTGCAAGGAACTGCTGAGTGACCTCAAGCCTGAGAAATGCCCAAAAGTCACATTTGGTAACAATGTCCAGGGATCTACAGAACGATATGGAACCATTCATGCAGGTGCTGCAATCTTCAATAGAGTAGCCTATGTGTCTGGGCTAAAACTTAATTTTGTAAGCATAAGTCAACTGTGTGATGCTGGCTACAAGGTTAACTTTGATGAGCTCCTAGGGTACATAATGGATTCCCAAAGAAAAGTTGTGATGTGTGCATAAAGAAAGAAAGGGGTATACTTTGTAGACATGAACACTACAAATCAGACAACTGAAACCTGTTTTGTCTCAAGAAGCAATGCAGACCTTAACTGGCTATGGCACAAAAGGCTATCACACCTGAACTTCAAGAATATCAACAAACTCTGTAAGAAAGTGTTAGTAATAGGTTTGTCGTCCATAACCTTTGTTAAGAATAAACTCTACATAGCTTGTGAGAAGGGTAAGCAAAGAATGACATTTTTTAAATCTAAGCATAATTTCTCTATTGATACACCTCTCTTCTTAATTCACATGGAATTATTTGGACCTATTAATGTCTCAAGTCTAGGAGGTAGAATATACACCCTAGTACTGGTTGATGAGTTCTCCAGGTACACATGGGTAATCTTCATAAAAGACCAAAGGAGAGGCTGCAAGAGAAATTATTGGGTTTATCAAGAAGATGGGAATTCTGAACTCTGCCCAAGTCAAGCAGCTTAAAAGTGATCATGGTACAGAATTCAGAAATAGTACTCTTGAGAATTTCTATGAAGAAAAGGGAATTTCTCAAACTTTTCTACTGTAAGGACTCCACAACAAAATGGAGTGGTTGAAAGGAGAAATAGAACTGTCATTGAAGCTGCTAGAACAATGCTATGTGTATCAGGTCTTCCTTCATTATTTTGGGTTGAAGCTGTCAACACTGCCTGCTTCACTCAAAACAAATCCTTGGTGGTAAAGAGGTTCAACAAAACTCCCTATGAATTACTCAAAGGGAGAAAGCCAAATATAAGCTACTTCCATGTGTTTGGGTGCCCTTGCTTCATTCTGAACCAATGGGATCAGCTGGCCAAATTTGAACCCAAAGCTGATGAAGGAGTTTTTGTTGGATCTTCAGCAGTTTCCAAAGCCTACAGAGTATACAACCCCAAAAGAAAGGTGGTAGATGAATCTATTAATGTCACCTTTGAAGAGTCTACAAATCCTTCAAATAAAAGTTGTTCCTGAATAAGTTTCAGCAAATTTCAACTTCGATGATCTCATGCATTCAAATGAAGATGAAATGGACTCAAAGGCTTTTGCATCACCCAGTGCGGAACCTGTTAACCATAATGGACATGATGACGATTATATGGGTACACCCTGTGTGAATAAGTGTACTGATATAGTTAATGTACCATGTCCAGAACCAATCAATGTTGATTTTCCTGAATATTCTGCTGATGTGTTCAACAACACTGGTTCATTCTCAACAGCTGAACAGGATCAAGATGTCAGTGTGTCTGAAAATCTCGAGAGTTGTTCTACAAGATTTGTTGAAAATGAAACTAATGTACAAGATACGGGGGAATCTTCATTGAAACATGATCCTAAGTGGATCAGATGTCACCAAAATGATAAAATTATTGGTGACATCAATAAAGGTGTGCAGACAAGATGGGACAACCTTGGGAACTTTTGTATGTTCTAAAGCTTTGTGTCCTTAATGGAGCCAAAGAAAATTGATGATGCACTGAAAGATGTCAAATGGATCACTGTCGTGCAAGGGAAATTCAATCAGTTTGAGAGAAACAAAGTATGGCAGCTGTTCCCTATGCCTAAAGGGAAAACTATTATTGGAACCTAATGGGTTTCAATAAACAAAATGGATGACCAAGGTCATGTAATTAGAAATAAGGAAAGAGTAGTTGCTCAAGGGTATAGGCAAGAGGCTAGTATAGAATATGATGAAACATTTGCTCCAGTGGCTAGGCTAGAAGGAATTCATTTGTTTCTAGTTTATGCTGCTCACAAGAGCATGAATGTATTTCAAATGGATGTAAAGAGTGCATTTTTGAATGGAAAGCTGCAGGAAGAGGTATATGTTAAGCAGCCTCCAGGTTTTGAAAATGAACATCATGTAGGTTTTGTCTATATGTTGGACAAAGCACTATATGGTCTGAAACAAGCCCCAAGAGCCTGGTATGATACTCTTACTGCTTTCGTTATGCGCAATGGTTATTCCAGAGGTAAAGTGGATACCACATTGTCCATAAAGAAAGTGAAAACTGACCAAATTTATGTGGATGACATTATATTTGGTTCTACTAATGAATAGTTATTCAAGAATTTTTCACTACTCATAAAATCTAAGTATGAAATGAGTATGAGGTGTGAACTTACTTTCTTTCTAGGATTACAGGTTAAGAAAACCTCAAATGAAAGTTTCATAAATTAAAGAAAGTATACATTAGATCAATTGAAAAAGTTTAAATTTGATCAATGTTCTCCCACTAAAACTTCAATGGAAACCAATGTAAAATTGGGTGTTGATACCTGTGGCAAAGCTGTTGCAGTAATAGCTTATAGAGGTATGATTGGAAGCTTGCTATACTTAACTGCTAGTAGACCAGATATAATGTTTGCCACCTGTCTATGTGCTAGGTTTCAAGCTGATCCAAAAGAATCACATCTAGCTGCTGTAAAAAGTATCTTCAGATACCTAAAGGGTACACTAGGTTTGGGTCTTTGGTATCCCAAAGACTCTAGCCTTGATCTAATTGGATATTCAGATTCTGATTTTGCAGGTTCCAGGTTAGATAGAAAGAGCACAACAGGTGAATGTCAACTCCTTAGTGGAAAGTTGATCAGTTGGTGTAGCAAGAAGCTGAATTATTTTTCTATATCTACTGTTGAAGCTGAATATATTGTTGCTGGAAGCTGTTGTAGGAAAATTCTATTGATACATCATCAACTTGAAGATTATGGCCTTGTATATAAGAAAATTCTTATTCCGTGTGACCATACAAGTGTCATAGCCATATCCAACAATCCTGTCTTCCATTCCAGAATAAAACATATTGAGGTAAGACATCACTTCATAAGAGATCACATCCAAAAAGGTAATGTGGAGGTAACTATTGTTCCCACAGAAGAACAGCTTGCAGATATTTTCACCAAACCTCTTGATGAAAATAGGTTTAGTTCCCTTGTGTGCTAGCTGGGAATGTTAAATAAAAGTGAATAAGTGTCATTGATGTTCTAGGGCCACTTAATCAAATCTAATAAAATCTTACAAAACAGCTTTGACAGAACAGGTTTCATCTGCTCTGTACTTAGCCAGTTTGTTGAGATTTGAACAGGTTTGACAAGTAACAGGTTTGCCAAAATAACAAGTTTCTTAAAACTAAGTTTTTCTCTCCAACCTGTTCTGTTGTCTAGACCTAAAACCTTCTCACTCTGTATTCTATCATACAAGGCCAAGCCTAGTAATTAATTTAAGCATTGAACAGGTTTCACATTTAAACCTGTTCTCATATAACTGCACACGTTTGAACAGACAGGTTACAGAATGATCAGCTTTTGATAAATACTTTCATCACAGGTTTGAACATCAACTTTTAATTAACATTACTACATAATGAAGTTACGTAAATTATGTATTTATTTATCCTAATTACCTGCGGATAATGTGTGTTACGTGTGTATGTGGAGAAAAAGTTCTAGTTGGTCTGACAAACGTGCTGACGTGGTAAACCGTTCTGTTTTCCGTTAGTCATCATATTTCAAATCAACCGCCCAAAATTTTCTCTCTCCCACAATCTCACATTCAAATCCTATAAATACCCATATCACTGTTTCATCTTTTTCTTCTTCCCTACTACATAAAAACCCTCTGCTAAAACCCTAAAAACTCACATAAGACTTTGTGTCCAAAGATCATGCATCCTCGTCTACTTCCCAAATGGATTACAACACCCCCTTCGTTCCGGCATTCCTTGGTGATGATGTCGTCAAACATCCATTAGTCATCACCATGTTAAACATCAAACCAACCAACTATGTGGCCAACCTCAACATTCGCAAAACTATGTTGGGAAAGGATATGACCAAATAGTTGAGTTCTTGAAACCTCACCCACTTAACTACGCCATGACAACCACCCCTGGTGTTATGATTCAGGAGATGGTTTATGAGTTTTGGTATACCTGTTCGTACGACCCTGCTACCAAAACTATTAGGGGGACTATTCTCAACAACACTAAGAGTGTTGAGATAACTGCTGCTCTTCTACATGAAGTGCTTCATCTTCCTGCTGCTGAAAAGTATGATAAGCCACAACCAGAGAATTAACAAAGGGCAAACTTGCTACGCTATTGTGGTGTATCAGCACAAAGGTCGGTGCCACTTTATTCAGAAGTGAGATTGCACCAACTTACAGCTTTCTCTGCACCTCTGTGGTGATGAGTCTAGGCTGCAAGGTTGGTTCATTTGATCAACTGAGTCGCGATGAAGATCAAGTAGCACAACAGTTTGTGGATGGAAGCACTTTGAATATGGCTAAGTGGATATTTTCAAATCTGAGGTCCTTCATGGAACAAGAACAGCATCCCCCAGCTGTTAGATACCCCAAATTTCTGAGCTTAATCTTCAAACATGTTTGTGGTGATCAGTTCTACAACTCCCATCCATTCCTCAAGACTATGATGTTTCCTATCATTAGAAACATAATATTTCACACCCCCAGTCTCTGCTGATGATCCTCCTCTTGCAACACCATAGAGGACGTTACTTGGTTTGGTGTTAAGACCTTCTACTCAGGAGGTGAATCCAACCACTGTTCCCACAGGAAAATCCAAATCACTAGACTAAAAAGGCAAAACGGGTCTTAAAGTCTAGTGAAGTTGGGCCTTTCACCAAGAAGGCCAAAACAGCAAAGTCTGCACCCTCAGCCTCAGTGGCTGACGAGGAGCAGGCTGGTCACCCAGGTTCATCTGTTGAATCAAATTCCTTTGTGGCTAGTGGCTATGTGCCCACTTAGACCATGGAATAGGTTCCATCACCTGTTTTTAGCCCAATCTCCTCACCAACCCAAACACAACATGCTCCTACTTCTTCATCCTCTCCCTCCATGTATTCCAGGCTTAGAAAGAAATCTCTAGCCAGGAAGAAAACAATTAGCCTAGCCACTTAACAAATCCCCTCTGACCCCTCTCAACAGGAGTCAGTTGAAAAAGAGGCAACCCCGACAGCATCTCCTTCTCCTAGTTTGGGAGAAGGAGCAGCCTCTATCCCAGCCTGAGTCAACCCAGGGTCAGCCTGAGCCCTCCGGTTCTTCACAACAGGAACCAATTGTACAAAAGGAGTCAGCCACATCAACTATCCTTGCCTCTCAACAGGTTGGGGATATTGAAAGACCGGAGCACTCTCCACTCCATACTGAGTCCACACAGTCTCCATCTCATATTTCTCCTTCACATCATGAGTCTGTACAAGGTGTCAGAACTGCTGGTACAAGCCAACCAGCAGATCAGCCTTCCACTTCTGCTCCTCATGATGCAGCTCTTTCATCCCCAACAGCTACTGAAGGACCAACTCCCCAAGCTGATGAGCCTCAGGGTATAGAACAACCCTTTGGTCAGGCTATTCCCCAAGTGCAAGTTCCATCATCAGGTTTCACCACTAATGATGTTGAAATGCACATTTCGTCTCCCCAAAAAGCGGTGCCTCAAAACTAAGGCAATACTGAGGGAACTACCCCTGGTCTTGATGAAGGTGTCACATTAATACTAGTGGCAGCTGAAAGGCAATCATCCCCTGTCACCTAACCTTATGAAGCAAATTCAGCTACTGCTGAAGGTATTCTTGACCCATCAAAACTGGGTCACTTGACCTTTGCCCAGGCCATGGAACTTCTTTCCAGTTTGCCTCTAACATTAACTAGTGAACCACAAACTCCTCCATCCTCATCTTCTCCTTCATCTCCATCCACACAGTCTAAAAAATCCACCCATACTCCTCCATCACCCAAATATCTTTCTTTGAAGGAACAACATTCTGTGCTGTCCAACAAAGTAAGTTGTTTAGAAACCTCTATGACTACCCTTCCCTCTACAATTGCAGACTCTGTGTCTGCACAGCTTGCAGGATTTCTTTATTCGTTCAAGTCATCCTTACCATCCCTCTCTCAACAACCTGATTACTCCTCTCAGCTGCTTGCACTCACTGCACAGCTGCAAAAACTATCAACCTCACTTTTCTCCCTTCTATCTCACAACAGGACTCTGTGTCTAACCTGGCAGCTGTTTCCCAACAACTGTCAGGTATTGCTGAAACCTGCTCTCTCTCTCTCTCTCTCTCTCTCTCTCTCTCTAGCCTCTACCTTAGCCTTTTTAAATACCTTAGTCGTATCTCTGTCAAACTCTTTGGCAGCAAGCTTTGATGATATGTAAGAATCCATTGAACTAACTCTTGCACAGCTTCGAAGTCTGATGTTCAATGATACAGACAGGGTTGCCATCTCCCAACTTTCAGCCTCTGCCACCTCCCGTTCTTCTTTTCTTGCATCATGTCTTACCCAGTTAGCTGAGGTCATGGACAACCTGGCTTTCTTAGTGCATAGCCTGGTTGGTTCAAAAACTGTTCCCAAAACTACTGCAACCAAGCTTGTTGGATTTGTTCCCTCAGGTAGAACTGATGTCGAAGGCTCAGTGTCATATCCTTCAAAGGGGGAGAAGAAATCTACCTCGAAGACAAAGTCTAAGGGGGAGAATCTTCATCTCCCTCTAAGGAGAAATCAACTTCGGTTGGCCAAGCAGCAAACCATATACAAACTGGTGATGCTACAGGTACTTCCACACTTTTTGAGAAAGATGATGATCCTACTCAGGTTAGATCTCCAAGCCCTGCACCATCTATGGGGAGGAATCTATTCCTAGGGATAGGCCTAGGAAATTAAGACAGCTTGTCTTGGAAACCTTTGAGGAAGAAGAGGAAGCTGAAATAGCCCTGTCCAAAGCAACCAAAGGCAAAGGGAAAGCTATTGTGGATACTGATGCTAAAAAGCTCCTTCAACTGAAATGTGACAAGGCTCAAGCCAAAGAGATGGGTATTTCACTGGGTACTTATTATGAGTGGAAACATTTAACATCCGGCACTAAACCAGGTTAGCAACAATGACCTAATCTGTATTTAATAGCCAATTATAATCTAATCAGTGGTCATTAGAAATTAACCAAGTGATTAACAATGGTTATTAGAAAATTCAACTCAATTAGAATCAAATTCATCGGTGCGATGAATCGGGAATTTAATTAATCCGATCAATTTACAATATGAGGGATTAATTCAACTAAGTACATAATTAAATTATTAATAGTGACACTAATCAAACACTAATACAATTACTTAAATTATGCAAGACTATAACAATTCATTAAAACAATGCATCCATAAGTATTTATGAAATTACAAGAAAAGGGAAATACAAGAATACAATTTTCTAAATACATTTATACAAAAAAAATATATATAAATACACTATAAATACATAAAGGGGCCGGCCATAGGCCATATGTTTTTTAGAGTTTGACTTCAATTTTTTAATATTACTTTAAACACAAGCGTTTTGTTTAAAAGTGCACACAACCTCCTACTTTCCATGCCTTTCATCATTTGAAAGACCAAGAATTTATCTATAAATAGAGAGGCATTTTATTCATTTTAATCACACCCAAAAACCTCTTCTCTCCCACTAAAATCCGGATCTATACACACACACATCACAAACCATTTGCTTTCAAGTGTTCTTCAAGAAAATTCAAGTGTTCTTGGTGCATATCTTGCAAGGATTTCAACTTCTACTCAAAATCATATTCTAAATACTTCAAAGTAAGTAAATAATAACTTATTTCATCTTATATTTATGTTTACATAAGTCCTGCATAATATATATATATTCACCAACAACAACAAGTTTCATAAAAACTCAAGTTTATAAGTTTCTAGTTTTTATTATTAAGTTGTTTCTTCAAATGTGTTTAAGAATATATGAACACATCATAAAAATGTTAATATTATGAAAACAAGGGATATATATGTGTTTTATAACTTTTATAACTTTCATACAAGTAGTTTTTGAATAAACAACAAGAATCATAAGTTGTTTCAAGTTTATAAACTGCGGATTTTCGGCAGAAAATTTATATCGACTTTGAAAAATCATAACTAATTCATAACTTAACGAAATGAGTTGATTCTTGTCTCAAAAGTTAGATCTATTCCTTAACTATAGATTTGGAAGTTTTCATAATTTATTTTGGAGTTTAAGACCTCCAGAAAGTATTTGGGAAACCGAAAGTTTGACAGCTCAAAAATGGCCAACATAGGGTTTTTAACGAGCTTTTTCACCAACCTAAACATCTCGAAAAATGGCCGTTCTTGATTCTGAAAATCCAATGTATATAGTAGTTTAATGTCCTAGAAAACCAAAGCCTAAAACATTTTGGAGCTTGGTCAAACACAGCCTCAAAGTAGGCCGAAAACCTCCGAAAAAGCTGGAAAATTATATATATATATATATATATATATATATATATATATATATATATATATATATATATATATATACTTGACGTTTTAGGCAGGTTTTATTTATAAACTTGTAATGTTGGGTGATTTAAGACATAAAAATCTATAAATATATATTATCATATATTAGAGATATTAAGTCCTTATTATCATTTAGGACTCGATTAAACTCTCTCGGTGCATCATCCATCCAGTTTCGCTAAATAGCATTTTCGCTCGTTTTGCCATCACACGCTCAGTGAGTCCTCACAGCCCCTATTTTCAAACTGTTATATTTTGGGGTTGAAATACATGCTTCGTTTTCATATGGACACGAAAACAACATCATTTCTATTATGTATTACACATGTGGTTCCATCAACCCTTATATCATGAACCGTTAATTGTATTTATTTGTAAGCGCGAATATATTGTGGAATGATCTATCGGGAGTCATGTCCCCCATTCGGGTTAGTTCGGGTCGGCTAACAGTGAGTGCATATATATTTAACACACGGTATTACGTATGGGAATACTGCACAGGGCAAACTCTTTTTTAATTAAGTTTCGGTTGCATGATGGTTTATATGTAATACATAACAAGGAATTTATGATTCTATAAATTCAAACTCTACTAATGTTGTCCATACAAGTCAGATTTACGTGTAAACCTATGAGCTCACCAACAATTTTGTTGACGTATTTTAGCGTGTATTTTAAGGAAATTAAGGCAAGTATTCCTTCGGACGTATTTTACTTTCAGGGTGAACGGAATACTCTCCCCGCGGACTAGCGGGGTTGCCACATCGGCTGCCACCCCGGCGGCTACACCGCCCCCCTCTGCGGCCCCGTGCTTTTCCGACCCCGCCCGGCCTCCCTTCCCCGCTCCACCCCACGCTTCTTCCCCTTCTTTTCCTTTTTTTTGTTGGTATAACCCATTCTTTTCTTTATTTTCTTGTATACCTTCAAAACAAATACACACATGTGTATATATATATATATATATATATATATATATATATATATATATATATATATATATATATATATATGTATGTATGTATGTATGTATGTATATATGTATGTATGTATGTATAATTTTTTATTTTTATTTTCTTATTATAGTCTCGTGAAACATAATGCACTTGTCCAAATACCAAATTTAGACGGTTAGTTTGTATTTTTTCAATGTTCATTCATAATTTTAGTTTTTATTTATTGTTATGTATTTTTTTTATTTTAATTCGGTAATTTTTAATTTTTAGTTATGTAATAGTTATTGAATATTTATGGAATTAATTATTTTAGTTTTACAATTTGTTAGTTAAAATGAATTTATTTTAAGAAAAATTAAGAAAGATGGAAATGTTAAGAAAGGTGGAGAAAGGTGGGGAAAGGTGGAGAGAGAAAAGCTGATGTGGCGCTGACGTGTACAGAAAGATGGATTTCGGGATGGTGGGTACTCCCTTCACTCTCAAGCTTCTGCATCCATGGAGTCGCATGCATATTCAAATTAACGGAGATTTAGCTGCATTATTTTGGATATTTTAATTATGTAATTAGGTCTCTGTATTTTGCGAACTCCTTTACTCATATCAGACTATGTAAAACATTGCTATGTTTTAAAGTTTTAACGATGTATTATAAAAACGTCCATATAGTGGTCGTTCGTTATGATTATGGTTACGCTTCTGCGACGTCGCGCTTTGTTGCCAACCGGGGTAACGGGGTGTGACAGATTGGTATCAAAGCCATAGTTATAGTGAACTAGGTTGCATTAATACCCTAGACTATAACTGCACTTATGTTTTATTGATTTTAAAAATATTTTGTAACTAACTAAAAGACTATGCATGTCCCACCAAGAGATAATCATTTTGTCCGACTCAGAAGAGGAGTATACCCCTACCAGCCCATACCACCCGGAAGGATTCTCTGAGGAAGACCCCTCGGACGACGAGGATCCAATGGAAGAATCAGATGAAGAAGATTTGATGGAAGAGGACAACGCCAGGGTAGACCCACCATCCCCGGCGATCCCCGCCCGCACTCCATACCACCCAGCGGAGCCATCATTCAAGACGTACCGCCCTTACCCAAACGGCCCTAAGATGTTGTATACACCCCGAAAGAGGGTGGTCACACCGATACGGGAGTCTATTCCCATCTCGACCCCCCAACCAAATCCCCCACCACAGCACCGACGGGTAGACGCCCGAAGATGGGGCTGGATTGTGAAGACCTTCCCTTACGGGGCAGTCCTCAGAGTCTAGGTCCCACATCATGCAACACGATATCAGTCATAACTAAGATAGAGTAATTTAAGTTGCGGAATTTCAGATTACAAGTACAAACATTAGGATAAGTTTAATACAATTTTAGTTCAGATTACAATTTTCAAAATAAACTTATAAAGGGTAACAGACTAATCTAATTCATGTCATCATACAATCAAATCAAGTCTACCCTGACCACCACAATTATCATCTGCCAATCAGTACCGAAGGGTTTTGCTGAGTAGTGGTCTATAGAAAACTTCAATCTTGATCTTGTAAGACCTAAGAACTAGGTCCGACAGGTGACTTTCCTTTATCTTTTCCTGTAAAAAGGTCAAATAGCAACTGTAAGCAAAGCTTAGTGAGAATATAGATTTTCAGATTCACATGCATTAATCAAGCGGATCATGGGTCAAAGCATGATATGTCTGGACTGCCGCTACAGCCACTCATGATTGAGACATAGAATTCATAGAATTGGATGATGTTCAGCCCACGCTCACGCTTTTAGTGGAAGCTATCCACTTATGCTAGGCTAGCTACCAGCGGTCTTCATGGGGGAACATCGGAGTGTCTATACCAAGTTCAATAGAACTGGTGAAATAGCATGGTCTAGAACAATAGACCGACAAGGCTAATCATGCTAAGCTGAATCAATATGTCGAAGATGCGAGTAATAATGAAAGCATAAGTCATCAAGGTCATGATAGCAATAAGCTCATATCAATATCTGAACGAAATTATAAATACAATGTCATGCGAAGTGATAAGTCAAATAGCCATCATGATCCACAGGGCATCACCGAACCATGGTGTGCACAGGTCACAATCCAGCTGAGCATTCATGAATGTAAAATAATCTATCATCAACAATATATCTCAATCGGAAGTCTAGCATGCAAAAACTGAATATCTATAACTCACAGTTTCTTGGTCATTTCAAGCAGATTTATAATCCACCACCCGAGTTATCCCAGGATTTCTCTTTAATCTTGATCTATCTAATCTATGGCTTTTCTTTTCTAATCAGTGACTCACTTTCAGTATCTTTAATCTGTGTTTAGGATTTAACTGAACCTGCCCAGAATTTATCATATCACATCATTAGTTTTAAGTTTTTAATTCTTTATTTAATCTGATTCTGATAACAGATAACTCGTTGATTATTTTGTTCATTTTCTTTGTTTCTTTGAATCATTAATATATATATATATATATATATATATATATATATATATATATATATATAATAGTATTTAATTGTGATGTTAAAATATCCAAATAAAAGGCTAGGATCCGGATCCATCAAATTCGGACCATCAGGATCGGATATCCGGATTCGGATCAATCCGGACCATGCACCCGGATTCGGACCTATCCGAAATGGGTCAACCGGATTCGGACCGAATGTTAACCCGAATTAGGACCAATCCAAGTATATCATCCGAATTGAAACATGGGGACCGAATTTAGGATCATCCGAATTAGACAATTGAATTTCGGACCAAACAGGATCCGAAACAACCATCCGAATTGGCATCCCATCCGAATTCGGTCCTAACCGAATTCGGATCCATGACTTGCAGATTTTTCCCAGGTTTGTTCTTCATGTTCTTAACTTTTATGCATACGGGTTTTTACATAAAATTTACTAAATTCATTTATATTAACATGCAATGTCTTATATTGATATATTATCATTATTAGGTTGATTTTATATCATTTTCCTTATCAAAAACATCACAAATTCATCAAGATCATCCAACTTATATATTTTTGGTCAAGAACACATTTTTATCAAAATTCCGATTTTCCCCATTATTAAGTTGATCCAATCCACGAATTTAGTTTCTATAGCTTTTATATACTTCAATTCATCATAAACAACTAAAATCTTACGCATGCATTACAAATTCCATGTTTTAATTTCTTGGTTTCGGTTTCTCCCAAAACCGAACCAAACATCATAAAAATCTAAAATATAAGTGAACATTACCTCAAATCTTTGTAGATTGTTGATTATTTGATGATTGTTGTAACTCCTTTGACTTTAATTCTTCACTTAATTGCAATTTATGAACTTATTGATAAAAATGTGGAGGTTGGCCGTATGATGAAGAGTGAGAAGAGAGAGTGTATGTTTGATTTCTTTAAATGATAATGAAGGAGAAATTAAAAGACATTGAGTCTTTTATTTCACATCTTTTGGGTTTTGGCAATTTAACCCCTACACTTTTGCATTTTTATTATCACTAACATAATTTATCTTAATTAAATATTTTAATTACTTAATTAAAATTACAATACAATAATGTAATACATTACATTATTGAATCAAAACAGAAATTAAAGTTTAGTCAAAAGCTAGGTTGTTACAGAATGGGCTCCACCACGCATAAACTTCGTCCCCGAAGTTAGCTATGTTCGAACAGACTTGGATACGTTGCTTTTATAACATCTCTGGATTCCCAAGACTGATGCGAACCCTTGTGGTGTTTCCACTGGACGAGCACCATCTGTATCTCTTTATTACGAAGCTTTTTGGTCTTCGAGTCCAGAATACATTCTGGCTCTTCAACCACTCGAAGCTTCTCATCAATTTGCACATTAACGTGTGGTATCTTTACCTCTCTTTCATCAGCTAGGCTCTTTCGTAGATGACTAACATGGAATACAGGATGTATTCCAGCTAAGTCAGTTGGCAGTTCAAGACGATAAGATTGATTTCCTATCTTTTCAACAATCTTGAACGGGCCAATAAATCTCGGAGCTAGCTTGTTCCTCTTTATGAACCGGACCACATTCTTCATTGGAGATACTTTCAGCATCACCCAATCGTTAACTGCAAAACTGATTGATCTATGACGATTATCGTAATACGACTTCTGCCTGCTTTGAGCTTCAAGGATGTTCCTTCTGACAAGTTGAATCTTATCATGAGTCAACTGTAGAAGTGCCGGACCTGCTAAAGGTGATTCACCTGTTTCGCGCCAACAGGTGGGAGTTCTGCACTTTCGTCCGTATAAAGCTTCAAAAGGAGCCATCTTAATCGTGGAATGATAACTGTTGTTGTATGAGAATTCGACCAAAGGTAAGTGGTCATCCCAGAGTTGCAGGCCTTAAAGGAGGAGAATGTAAAAGACGAAAATGTCAGGATTCAGTTGCCATTAATGCAAGACGATGGAACTGGGCTGAAAGGAGTTTACGGCAGAGTTTGGGTTCCTAAGTTCGGGAACATGCGAGATGTAATTCTCGAGGAGGCTCATCAATCTAAATTCTCAATTCATCCTGGCAGCACAAAAACGTACAACGACCTGAAGGCCGATTTCTGGTGGCCAGGATTGAAAAGAGATGTCGGTCAGTATGTTGAAAGGTGCAGAACATGTCGTCTAGTCAAAGCCGAGCACCAACAACCCTATGGTAGTATGCAACCTCTTCCTATCCCAGAATGGAAGTGGGACCATATTACTATGGATTTCGTAACCAAGCTACCTAAGACTCGTCGTCAACATGACGCCATTTGGGTCATTGTTGACCGATTAACCAAATCTGCACACTTCATACCAATCCGAGAAACCTACTCACTGGACCGACTTGCCCAGATCTACGTAAACGAAATCGTTATTAGGCATGGTGTGCCTAAGTCTATTGTCTCCGACCGAGATAGTAGACTCACTTCTAATTTCTGGACTGCTTTGCAAAACGGTCTTGGTACTCGTATCGCAATGAGTACTGCATATAGACCACAATCGGACGGGCAAAGTGAAAGAACAATCTTAACTCTAGAAGACATGCTCAGAGCGTGTGTCATGGATTTGGGTGGTAACTGGGACGATCACCTTCCCCTGGTTGAATTCTCCTACAACAATAGTTACCATTCCACTATCAAGATGGCACCGTTCGAGTTCCTGTATGGCAGAAAGTGTAGGACTCCAACTTGTTGGAGGGAAACAGGAGAAACTCCAATAGCTGGTCCTGCTTTGCTACAAGAAACAAATGAAAAGATCCAACTCATTCGACAGTACATGAAAACAGCACAAGATCGGCAAAAGAATTATCACGATCGCCGGCACAAAGCGATAGAGTTTCAGAAGGACGATTGGGTATACTTAAAGGTTTCCCCAATGAAAGGTGTTACAAGATTCGTAAAGCGAGGAAAGCTATCACCTCGGTTCATAGGACCCTTCAAAATACTAGAAAGAGTTGGGAATCAGTCCTATCGCTTGGACCTGCCGGAAGAATTGTCTGGTGTTCACCCGGTCTTTCATGTTGGTTACTTAAGAAAGAGTCTGGTGCCCGAGAGGGAACCATGGACTGACCATTCAGATATAAATATTGACGAACGGTTAAGGTTCGTTGATGAACCGGAGTGCATTTTGGAGACAAAAGTCAAAAAGCTACGGAACAAAGAGATCAGGATGGTGCTGGTCAAGTGGAAGCATCATCGGGGAGCTAATCACACTTGGAAATCGGAAGAAGACATGAAGACTAAGTACCCAAGTTTGTTTAGCACAGCATGACTTCGCGGACGAAGTATAGGCGTGGTGGAGCCCATGCTGTAACATCCCAAATTTTTAATTATATGTAATTTGTAATTTTAAAGACTTAATTATTGTGTTAATGAAATATTATATGAATTTAAGTTATTTCTATCATTATATCAGTTAAGTAAGAAAATACAAAGTTGAGGGGTATAATGTGCAAATAGGTTAAAATACAAATAAAAAGGGAGGAAACCCTTCATTTCCACATTTACACTTTCTCTCATCTCTCTCTCTAACTCTCGGCTTTAATCCAAGGAAACAAGAAATCATCAAATTAGAGTGCAAAAATCTGGATTCAAGTAGCATTTGAGGAACTATAATTACTACAAGCTTCAAATCAAGGTAAACATCATTCAATATTTTGAAATTTTGATGTTTTGGTTCGGTTTTTATAAGAACCGATTTTTAAGATTTAGGATGCAAATGTTTATGCATGTTGAATGTTTTTATGGATTAGTTTAAATCTAGTATTGATGATGCAACATACAATATTTCAGATTCAGATTCATATTCTAAGTATGATTTCAAGATATGTGTGTGTTTTAGTGTGTGTGTTCATCGAAGACTTGTAGAAAATTGGACATAAATGGGTTATTTTGGTACAATATGACATGTTATAAGTTGATATAGTGTATATAAGTTCACATTTGCAATATTAGACTCAGAAACATGCAAAATGGTCAAAAACGTAAATCTGGAAAATATTGGAAAATTTTCTAAGTATGAACTCGGATGATGATTATATATATTGTTAAATATATAAATAAAGGACTTTTGAGAAATATTGATACAAAGAATAATTTGAGAATAAATAAATTATCAGAATCAGATAGAATTAAAGATTTTAATGACCAAGAGATGATGAAAATTCCATGATAATGATGATGATATTGACATGAGATTCATATGATATAATTCTGGACAGGTTCAGTGAAATTCTGAACATAAAGACAAAGATTTAAAGACTTAAAAGCGGGTCAAAGATTTGATTTACAGAGAACAGATTGACAAAGATAAAATCCTGAGATAACTCAGGTGGCAGATTTTATATATCTGTTTGATAAAGACCCAGACCAGTGAGTTATAGATATTCAGATTGAACATGCATAGATTTCGGTTGAGATATATTGCTGTTGTTAGTTTTATTGACATTCATTTATCAGCTAGATTGAGACCTGTGCACACCAAGGTTGGGTGTTGCCCAGAGGATCATGATAGCTATTTGATTATCATTTCATATTGCATTTGAGACTTCATCAGACATTGCTTACGATTTATTGCTATCATGAATTCTAAGACTTAAGCTTTCACTATTGATCAGACATTTGACATATATATTGATTCAGCTTGACTAGCCTTGATGGTCTATTGTTCTAGACCTGGCTATTTCACCAGTTCTTATGAACTTGGTAATGACCTCCGATGTTCCGCCATATTGACTTACTGGTAGCTAGCCCAGTATGTGGCTGATCCCCACGATTTAAGCGTGAGTGTGGCCTGAACATCATCCGATTCTATGATTCTATATCTCAATCATGAGGGCTGTAGCGGCAGCCAAGACATATCACGCTTAGACTGATGACCCGCTTGACACGCATGTTGATATTGAAAATCTATAAACTCACTAAGCTTTGCTTACAGATGTTGCATTAATATTTTACAGGAAAAGCCAAAGGAAAATCACCTGCAGGACCTAGTACTTAGGTCATTCAAGATCCAAGTTTTGAAGCTTTCTTAGACCACTACTCAACAACTTTCTGGTACTGATTGGAAGACAGCAATTGTGGTGGTTTTGGGTAGACTTGATGTGATATATGATGTTATGACTAGATTAGATGTTACCCTTTTATAACTTTAATTTGAAATATGTAATCTGTATCCTAATATGTAATGTACATGAAATTTTTAATTCCGCAATTAATTACCCTATCTTAGTATGGTTGATATTGTGTTGCAATTTATGGGACCTAGACTCTGAGGACTGACCCGGAAGGGGAGGTCTTCGTAATGGCCCCTGCGCAAGGATGACACGCACAAATCGAGAAATGGTCCAAATTTTTTGTGAATCTGAAAATCTATATTCTCACTAAGCTTTGCTTACAGTTGCTATTTGACCTTTTTACAGGAAAAGATAAAGGAAAGTCACCTGTCGGACCTAGTTCTTAGGTCTTACAAGATCAAGATTGAAGTTTTCTATAGACCACTACTCAGCAAAACCCTTCGGTACTGATTGGCAGATGATAATTGTGGTGGTCAGGGTAGACTTGATTTGATTGTATGATGACATGAATTAGATTAGTCTGTTACCCTTTATAAGTTTATTTTGAAAATTGTAATCTGAACTAAAATTGTATTAAACATATCCTAATGTTTGTACTTGTAATCTGAAATTCCGCAACTTAAATTACTCTATCTTAGTTATGATTGATATCGTGTTGCATGATGTGGGACCTAGACTCTGAGGACTGCCCCGTAAGGGAAGGTCTTCACAGGATGGTATCAGAGCCCATAGTTTGAGTGAATCAAGTATTACGTGAGTAATACTTGGTCTCAAACTGAAGCAATACATATGTATCGATCATTTAGGTGGTTTGAACTGAGATAGGATGTACAGACTGTTAGGATGGGAAAAAGGGTACATAGATCTAAGTCTATAAACTGATAGTTAAATGATTTTAATTTTCAGTAAAGATGTCAGGATCAGGTGACATTCCCAACAACATGACCCCACAACAAATGTTTGAAATGATGCAACAACTATTAGCCCAACATACTGAACAACAAAACAAGAATATGCAAGAACAGCTTCAGGCTAGAGATGAGGCCGAAGCAAAAAGACGCGCTGACAAAAAGAATAAAAGAAAATATAAACAAATCCAGAATGATGAATCTGATTCTGATAACTCTACCCCGAATGTCCAAATTGAGCAGCCGAAAGGCTGTAAGTTCAAGGATTTTAAAGCCAGCGGTGCCCTTAACTTTGAGGGTACAGTCAATCCAATTCAGGCGATGGATTGGATCAGTCACACTGAAGAAATATTCAGAATCTCCGATTGCTTGGAGTCAAAGAAAGTGAGTTATGCATCTGCTCTGTTCGTGGGTGCTGCCCGTGCCTGGTGGAAGACTCAGAGAAGTATTTATGGTGAGGAGGTCATCCAGACTCTAGAATGGGACCAGTTTCTTGAAATGTTCAACGCGAAGTATTGTCCTGCTGACCAACAGGACAAGATGGAGGTTCAACTGATGCAGTTAACCAAAGGCACTAAGACTGTAGACGAGTACGAGCACGAATTCTCACGGCTCTGTGGATATTCTTCCTATCAGGTAGCTACTGAAGAAAGAAAAATGAATCGATTTCGTGGAGGACTTAACCCGAGATATCGACACCCAATGAGCGCAATAAAGTATAATTCTTATCTCGAAATGGTTGAAGCGGCAAGGCAAATTGAAAGGGGATATTTAGAGTACGGCGATCAACTCTACGCTCCATCATTGAACCCGACTTGTCCTTCTCCTCCAAAGAAGCAGCGATTTGGCAGATTCTTCAAGCCGAATAAATCTCAGACTCAGCAACGCCAGCAGTCTCAACAGTTCAGCTCGCCACAAAAAGCTCAAGCTTACTCGCTTACAAATGAACCACGATTCTGCAAGAGATGCAGAAAATCGCATATGGGATTGTGCAATCCAGACGACGTCACGTGTTATGTGTGTAGCAGAATCGACCATAGTAGAGAGGAGTGCCCCCAACGTGGTCTTGGTTGTGCTAAATGCAGAAAGCGTGGACACTTCATGTATCAGTGCCACAGTGGACAACGAGGTCAATCACAGTCATCAGCTGGAGGTTCAACAATGAAAAGCTCAGCTGCGACTCCAACTGTTAGGACCCGCGCCTTCCAAATAACGGCGGAGGAAGCGAAAGAAACCCCGGATGTGGTTACCGGTACGTTTTTACTAAACTCCATACCTGCGCGTGTGTTATTCGACTCCGGTGCAAGCCGTTCATACATCTCAACTAATTTTGCGCAAAGATTATCTAAGTTTCCTTCGAAGCTTCCTGTTATACTTGATATAGAGACAGCCAGTAACAATTACGTTATGGCTGATTCCGTTTACCGAAATTGCACCTTACTTGTCAATCACGTTGTATTCAATCTCGACCTTATCCCGATACCGTTAAAAGAATTCGACTTCATCATCGGCATGGATTGGTTAACGAACAACGAGGCTACAATCGTCTGCAACCGCCGAATTATCCGAATCAAGACTTCAGACGGCCGAGTGTTAGAGATTAAAGGAGACAAGCATAAAGGTGATCATTGTTTTATATCGGTTGAGAAAGCGCGAAAGTATCTTTCAAAGGGTCACGAATATTATCTTTGTTATGTCTCGTCTGAGTCTACCTCGGAATTCAACAAGAAATCTGTATCTGATATTCCGATCGTCTGTGAGTTCCCAGACGTATTCCCTGATGACATTTCATGAATGCCACCGGAACGACAAGTTGAATTCGGGATTGACTTAGTTCCTGGTGCGGCTCCCATCGCTAAAGCCCCCTACAGACTTGCTCCTGCAGAAATGCAGGAAATGTCAAAACAACTGCAAGATCTGTTAGAGAAGGGATTTATCCGACCGAGTTCATCTCCGTGGGGTGCACCTGTCTTGTTCGTAAAGAAGAAAGACGGAACTCTCCGAATGTGCATCGACTATCGTGAGTTGAACAAAGTCACAATCAAGAATAAATATCCTCTGCCCAGAATTGATGATCTATTTGATCAGCTACAAGGAGCCAGTTACTTCTCCAAAATCGATCTTCGTTCTGGGCATCATCAGTTAAAAGTTAAAGATGAGGATATTCCAAAGACAGCCTTCCGCACAAGATATGGTCATTACGAATTTCTCGTAATGCCTTTCGGTTTAACGAATGCACCAGCGGCGTTCATGGATCTCATGAATCGCGTGTGCAGACCAATGCTGGATAAGTCAGTTATCGTGTTCATAGGCGATATCCTGATTTACTCAAAGTGCGAGTTTTGGCTCAGACAGGTAAAAATCTTACATTGTCTCGAGTTATTTCTTAAAGCGTTCGTTGTTTCAAAACTTGAATTCTACTTTGATTTCTTTTTAGATTCAATTCCTTGGCCATGTTGTATCTGGCGAAGGCATCTCCGTTGATCCATCCAAAGTCGAGGCCGTTTAAAAATGGCAAACGCCTCGCAATGCCTCCGAAATCAGAAGTTTCCTTGGATTGGCCGGTTACTATCGGCGATTCATTAAGGACTTCTCGAAGATTGCTGTGCCACTTACAATGCTAACACGAAAGAATACACCTTTCGTATGGGCCGATAAACAGCAAGAGGCATTCGACATTCTGAAGCAGAAACTCGTTCAAGCGCCAATCCTAGCCTTACCAGAAGGCAATGATGATTTCGTTGTCTATAGCGATGCATCTGGTACTGGCTTAGGATGTGTCCTCATGCAAAGGGGAAAAGTCATTGCCTACACTTCAAGGCAATTGAAGGATTATGAGAAAAGTGCACCAACTCATGATCTTGAGTTGGCTGCCGTTACCTTTGAATTAAAAATCTGGCGGCATTATCTCTATGGGACTCGGTGTCAACTTTACACCGACCATAAAAGCCTCAAACATCTTTTTACTCAAAAGGATCTAAACATGAAACAGCGTCGGTCCTTGGAGCTTATCAAGGACTATGATTGCGAGATCCTATATCATCCCGGCAAAGCCAATGTGGTCGCGGATGCATTGAGTAGAAAAGTCTATCCGGAAAAGTGTTGCTATGCCCTGACTCCAATTGTATTCTCTTCTGATCTCATTGAAAATATTAAATCTGCTCAAGCTGAAGCATTGAAAGAAGAGAACATCTGTTATGAAAATCTCAAAGGGGAACTTCAATTTCTATCTATGAATCATTTGAGACTTCAATGTCTCAAGGGAAACCGAATCTGGATTCCTAAATATGGTTCTATCCGCAACACTCTTCTATCTGAAGCCCATCAGTCCAAGTTATCCATTCATCCTGGCAGCTCAAAGATGTATTTCGATCTGAAAGCTGATTATTGGTGGCCAGGAATGAAGAAAGACATCGGTCAATTCGTTGAAAGCTGCATAGTATGTCAAATGGTTAAGGCAGAACACCAGAAGCCCTTCGGGGATATGCAACCACTGCCAGTTCCTGAGTGGAAGTGGGAGCATATAACCATGGACTTTGTCACGAAATTGCCAAAGACCAAGAGACAACACGACTCCATCTGGGTAGTCGTGGATCGATTAACGAAGTCAGCACATTTCATACCGATGAAAGAGACATACTCTCTTGATAGATTTGCACAGATGTACATCACCGAAGTTATTTCACGTCACGGTGTGCCAAAATCTATCGTCTCTGATTGTGATAGTCGTTTCACTTCGAGATTTTGGAAAGCACTGCAAGACGGGATGGGTACTCGAATCTCAATGAGTACAGCTTATCACCCTAATGCAGATGGCCAAAGTGAACGCACTATCCTAACTCTGGAAGATATGCTCCGTGCCTGCATTCTTGATCTGGGTGGTAACTGGGATGACCACTTACCTTTGGTCGAATTCTCATACAACAACAGTTATCATTCCACGATTAAGATGGCTCCTTTTGAAGCTTTATACGGACGAAAGTGCAGAACTCCCACCTGTTGGCGCGAAACAGGTGAATCACCTTTAGCAGGTCCGGCACTTCTACAGTTGACTCATGATAAGATTCAACTTGTCAGAAGGAACATCCTTGAAGCTCAAAGCAGGCAGAAGTCGTATTACGATAATCGTCATAGATCAATCAGTTTTGCAGTTAACGATTGGGTGATGCTGAAAGTATCTCCAATGAAGAATGTGGTCCGGTTCATAAAGAGGAACAAGCTAGCTCCGAGATTTATTGGCCCGTTCAAGATTGTTGAAAAGATAGGAAATCAATCTTATCGTCTTGAACTGCCAACTGACTTGGCTGCAATACATCCTGTATTCCATGTTAGTCATCTACGAAAGAGCCTAGCTGATGAAAGAGAGGTAAAGATACCACACGTTAATGTGCAAATTGATGAGAAGCTTCGAGTGGTTGAAGAGCCAGAATGTATTCTGGACTCGAAGACCAAAAAGCTTCGTAATAAAGAGATACAGATGGTGTTCGTCCAGTGGAAACACCACAAGGGTTCACATCAGTCTTGGGAATCCAGAGATGTTATAAAAGCAACGTATCCAAGTCTGTTCGAACATAGCTAACTTCGGGGACGAAGTTTATGCGTGGTGGAGCCCATTCTGTAACAACCTAGCTTTTGACTAAACTTTAATTTCTGTTTTGATTCAATAATGTAATGTATTACATTATTGTATTGTAATTTTAATTAAGTAATTAAAATATTTAATTAAGATAAATTATGTTAGTGATAATAAAAATGCAAAAGTGTAGGGGTTAAATTGTCAAAACCCAAAAGATGTGAAATAAAAGACTCAATGTCTTTTAATTTCTCCTTCATTATCATTTAAAGAAATCAAACATACACTCTCTCTTCTCACTCTTCATCATACGGCCAACCTCCACATTTTTATCAATAAGTTCATAAATTGCAATTAAGTGAAGAATTAAAGTCAAAGGAGTTACAACAATCATCAAATAATCAACAATCTACAAAGATTTGAGGTAATGTTCACTTATATTTTAGATTTTTATGATGTTTGGTTCGGTTTTGGGAGAAACCGAAACCAAGAAATTAAAACATGGAATTTGTAATGCATGCGTAAGATTTTAGTTGTTTATGATGAATTGAAGTATATAAAAGCTATAGAAACTAAATTCGTGGATTGGATCAACTTAATAATGGGGAAAATCGGAATTTTGATAAAAATGTGTTCTTGACCAAAAATATATAAGTTGGATGATCTTGATGAATTTGTGATGTTTTTGATAAGGAAAATGATATAAAATCAACCTAATAATGATAATATATCAATATAAGACATTGCATGTTAATATAAATGAATTTAGTGAATTTTATGTAAAAACCCGTATGCATAAAAGTTAAGAACATGAAGAACAAACCTGGGAAAAATCTGCAAGTCATGGATCCGAATTCGGTTAGGACCGAATTCGGATAGGATGCCAATTCGGATGGTTGTTTCGGATCCTGTTTGGTACGAAATTCAATTGTCTAATTCGGATGATCCTAAATTCGGTCCCCATGTTTCAATTCGGATGATATACTTGGATTGGTCCTAATTCGGGTTAACATTCGGTCCGAATCCGGTTGACCCATTTCGGATAGGTCCGAATCCGGGTGCATGGTCCGGATTGATCCGAATCCAGATATCCGATCCTGATGGTCCGAATTTGATGGATCCGGATCCTAGCCTTTTATTTGGATATTTTAACATCACAATTAAATACTATTATATATATATATATATATATATATATATATATCTTTTAAAGATTTACAAAGCTTATACATATATATATATATATTAATGATTCAAAGAAACAAAGAAAATGAACAAAATAATCAACGAGTTATCTGTTATCAGAATCAGATTAAATAAAGAATTAAAAACTTAAAGCTAATGATGTGATATGATAAATTCTGGGCAGGTTCAGTTAAATCCTGAACACAGATTAAAGATACTGAAAGTGGGTCACTGATTAGAAAAGAAAAGCCAGAGATTAGATAGATCAAGATTAAAGAGAAATCCTGGGATAACTCGGGTGGTGGATTATAAATCTGCTTGAAATGACCAAGAAACTGTGAGTTATAGATATTCAGTTTTTGCATGCAAGACTTCCGATTGAGATATATTGTTGATGATAGATTATTTGACATTCATGAATGCTCAGCTGGATTGTGACCTGTGCACACCATGGTTCGGTGATGCCCTGTGGATCATGATGGCTATTTCACTTATCACTTCGCATGACATTGTATTTATAATTTCGTTCAGATATTGATATGAGCTTATTGCTATCATGACCTTGATGACATATGCTTTCATTATTACTCGAATCTTCGACATATTGATTCAGCTTAGCATGATTAGCCTTGTCGGTCTATTGTTCTAGACCATGCTATTTCACCAGTTCTATTGAACTTGGTATAGACACTCCGATGTTCCCCCATGAAGACCGCTGGTAGCTAGCCCAGCATAAGTGGATAGCTTCCACTAAAAGCGTGAGCGTGGGCTGAACATCATCCAATTCTATGAATTCTATGTCTCAATCATGAGTGGCTGTAGCGGCAGTCCAGACATATCACGCTTTGACCCATGATCCGCTTGATTAATGCATGTGAATCTGAAAATCTATATTCTCACTAAGCTTTGCTTACAGTTGCTATTTGACCTTTTTACAGGAAAAGATAAAGGAAAGTCACCTGTCGGACCTAGTTCTTAGGTCTTACAAGATCAAGATTGAAGTTTTCTATAGACCACTACTCAGCAAAACCCTTCGGTACTGATTGGCAGATGATAATTGTGGTGGTCAGGGTAGACTTGATTTGATTGTATGATGACATGAATTAGATTAGTCTGTTACCCTTTATAAGTTTATTTTGAAAATTGTAATCTGAACCAAAATTGTATTAAACTTATCCTAATGTTTGTACTTGTAATCTGAAATTCCGCAACTTAAATTACTCTATCTTAGTTATGATTGATATCGTGTTGCATGATGTGGGAACTAGACTCTGAGGACTGCCCCGTAAGGGAAGGTCTTCACATGGATGCTTGAGACTCTCCGTGAGTGGAGACAAGAGGAAGGAATCCCTTCCTAGTTCGAGGTCGGAGGACCATCCTCCGCACCGATCCCACCACTCACCCAGGAGACAGCTGACCAGACCGTACCCCTGCTATTAGCAAGGTCTTACCGTCAAAATCTCCAAATCCGGTTACTTAACCGAGATATTGGAGAATTGACTGCCCGTCTAGAGCAAGAGGAGATTCAGAACTCCAATTTATACTGGGTTAACCAGCATGCCCTCACCATCCAACAGGATGGCCTGAATGAGCTTCAGTAGCAACTAGCCGAAAGCGAGGCTCGGAACGAGGAGCTAGCTCAGCGCCTCAACGCGTTGGAGAAAGGAGAGACCCCTGATCACTCCCAAACTTAGTACTCTTTATCTATCCTTGTAATGTTAGGAAAATATTATGTAATAGTATAGGACAAAATTTTCGGGTAATAACCCGCCCATTGTAAGAAAATTATGAATGATTAATGAATATTACAAGTTATTTATGAAATTGTGTTTGATGATTATAGTGTTGTGCCTTAAGAAAAATCTAAATCTTTAAGATTCAACTTCTTACACTATGCTCTTTTCTTAAAACTTTAAGATAATGCCGCCAATAAGAGCTATGAATGCTGCAGAAATTGAGGAACTAGTCGCACAAAGAGTGGCCGCTGCTATAGCCACTTATGAGACCAACAGAAACAGTTCAGCTAATGGAGATGGTGGTGCTAGCCGCACGACGGGAGGAACTGAAACCCACCCAAAGGGTTATGGAATTAAGGGGTTTTTGAGTTGCAAGCCCCAATACTTCAATGGAACTGAAGGAGCTGTCGGATTAGTACGATGGTTCGAAAAGTTGGAGTCTGTCTTACGTGTTAGCGGATGCATTGAAGGAGACAAGATGAAATTTGCCACCCACACTCTGCAAGACAGCGCCTTGACATGGTGGAACTCGTATACCCAGTCTGCAGGGATTGATGCAGCTTACCAACTCGCCTGGACCGAGTTGAAACAAATGATGACCGACGAGTATTGCCCAAGAAATGAGTTACAGAAGATGGAGTCAGAGTTTTGGAATCTGGCTATGAAGGGAACAAATGTAGCTGGGTACACCAACCGATTTCACGAACTAAGCATTCTGTGCCCTCAGATGGTGACCCCTGAATACAAGAAAATCGAGCGTTACATTTGGGGACTCGCTCTTCAAATTCAAGGCAATGTCACTGCTTCCAACCCAACCACCATTCAGGATGCCATCAGAATGGCCAATAACCTTATGGATCAAGTGTCTCCGAGAATCGAACCCAAGGCCGGGGAAAATAAGAGGAAATAGGAGGACAAGTCCAGGAAGAATACGGGCTCGCAATCCAAGAAACCCGAGACCATCAAGGCTTATGTAGCAGGATTTGAGTCAAGGAAGGGCTACACAGGTACAAAGCCTTTCTGCACCCAATGCACCTATCATCATAACAAGGATCCCTGCCCAACCCCTTGTGGAAAATGCAAACGTATTGGTCATTTACCCAAGGATTGTAAATTTGGAACCCCGGGAATCAATGGTGGCAATCAGAGAGGCTGCTATGAATGTGGAGCTGCCGGGCACTTCGGGAGTGAGTGCCCGAAGTTGAGAAATGGTGGAGGAGCTCAGGGGAGAGCTTTTGTATTAGGAGCAGGTGACGCTCGTCAGGATCCCCATGTGGTATCAGGTACGTTTCTTTTAAATGACATTTACGCTTACGTACTCTTTGATACTTGGGCTTATTGGAGCTTTATATCTGATAAGTTTAGGAAGCAATTGAATGCCACTCCTTTTCCCTTAGACAACTCTTATACTATAGAACTGGCTGACGGCAAAATAATAGAGGCAAGTAGTATTATTAAGGAATGCACACTGAAGCTGGCAGATCATCCCTTTAAGATAGACTTGATGCCTATAGAACTCGGAAGTTTTGATGTAGTAATTGGCATGGATTGGTTGTCACACAATCATGCCGAGATTTTGGGCAGTAAGAAATTGGTACGGATACCACTCCACAAGAAGAAGGTCCTACAAGTCCAAGGGGAAAGAAAGAACCGTCAGCTGAATGTCATATCCGACCTAAGTACATTAAAGTGCCTTAGAAAAGGTTGCCATGCGGTATTAGTACAGATTGCAGAAAAAGAGTCGGAGGAGAAACGACTCGAGGATATTCCAGTGGTTTGTGACTATCCGAAGGTCTTCCCGGAAGATTTGCCTGGGCTTCCGCCAGCTAGGCAAGTGGAGTTTCAAATCGATTTGGTGCCGGGAGCTGCACCGGTCGCAAGAGCCCCATATAGACTCGCTCCTTCTGAAATGCAAGAGCTATCCAATCAACTACAAGAGTTGATGGATAAAGGATTCATTCGACCAAGTTCCTCACCTTGGGGAGCTCCGGTCTTATCTGTAAAAAAGAAATACGGATCCTTCAGAATGTGCATAGACTACCGAGAGCTAAGTAAGTTACGGTAAAGAACCGCTACCCCCTTCCTAGAATTGACGACCTATTTGACCAACTACAGGGATCTAGCTTCTATTCTAAGATTGATCTGCGATCCGGGTATCATCAAGTAAAGGTTCGAGAAGAAGACATTCCCAAGACAGCATTCAGAACTCGTTATGGACATTACGAATTCCAGGTAATGCCATTCGGTTTGACCAACGCACCAGCCGTATTCATGCACCTCATGAATCGAGTGCGTAAACCGTAACTGGACAAATTTGGAATAGTGTTCATAGACGATATTTGTTAAAGAAGGAGCAGTTATACGCCAAATATTCAAAATGTGAATTTTCGTTGCGAGAAGTTAAATTCCTCGGACATGTGATCAACAACCAGGGAATCCAAGTTGACCCATCAAAAATCGAGGCCATAAAGAACTGGGTGACTCCTAGAACTCCCACGGAAATCCGCCAATTTCTAGGACTTGCCGGTTATTATAGGCGATTTATTGAAAACTTCTCAAAGATAGCAGGTTCCTTAACAGAGCTGACTCGGAAAGATGCCAAATATATCTGGGGTGAAGAGCAGGAAAAAGCGTTTCAACAGTTAAAGCAAAGATTATGTAGTGCACCAATTCTGTCCTTACCTGAAGGGATAGAAAATTTTGTGGTCTACTGTGATGCCTCACACAATGGAGCTTGGAGCAGTGGTGTTTGCTCTCAAAATATGGAGGCACTACCTGTACGAAACTAAGTGCACGGTGTTCACAGACCATAAAAGCCTCCAGCATATTCTGAATCAGAAAGAGTTAAATATGAGGCAACGTCGTTGGGTTGAGCTGCTTCGCGATTACTACTGCGAGATTCATTATCATCCGGGGAAGGCGAATGTTGTAGCTGACGCCCTGAGCCGAAAGGAACGGGTTAAACCATTGAGAGTCCGAGCTTTGGTCATGACTATACAGTCAAACCTAAACTCTCAAGTCTGCGAGGCACAAGAAGAAGCAGTCAAGGAGGGTAATCTACTGGATGAAACCTTGAGAGGAATGGATAAGCAGTTTGAAATCAAGCCAGATGGACGTCGGTACTTCATGGGCAGAATTTGGCTACCAAAATTCGGAGGAGTGAGGAAGCTGGTCATGGATGAAGGGCAAAAAACAAGATATGCTATTCATCCAGGGTCAGATAAGATTTACCACGACTTGAAGGGTATGTACTGGTGGCCAAACATGAAGGCAGACATTGCTACCTATGTCAGCAAGTGCTTAACATGTTTGAAGGTTAAGGCTGAGGACCAGAAACCATCAGGATTGCTAGTTCAACTAGAAATACCCCAGTGGAAGTGGGAGAACATCACCATGGACTTCATCACGAAGTTGCCAAATACATCTGGAGGTTATGATGCCATTTGGGTGATTGTGGATCGACTTACCGAAACCGCACACTTCCTGCCAATCAAGGAGACTGATAAGATGGATAAGTTAACACGAATGTATCTTAAAGAAGTCGTCTCAAGGCATGGAGTGCCAGTATCAATTATATCAGACAGGGACAGCCGGTTCACATCAAGATTTTGGCAGTCATTACAAGAAGCACTGGGTACACGCTTGGATATGAGCACAGCCTATCACCCGCAGATGGATGGTCAGAGTGAAAGGACGATTCAGACTTTGGAAGACATGCTAAGGGCATGTGTTATCGACTTTGGCAAAAGTTGGGACAGGCACCTGCCATTAGTCGAGTTTTCCTATAACAACAGCTATCACTCGAGTATTAAGACCGCCCCATTCGAGGCACTCTATGGGCTAAAGTGTCGATCACCACTTTGTTGGGCTAAGGTAGGAGATAGCCAAATTACTGGATCTGAGATCATCCAGGAGACTTCAGAAAAGATAGCCCATATTCGTAACCGATTAAAGATCGCGCGGGATCGACAGAAAAGCTATGCCGATGTTCGATGGAAGGATTTGGAATTCCAAGAGGGAGATCAAGTAATGTTGAAAGTCTCACCTTGGAAGGGCGTAATCCGTTTTGGGAAACGAGGAAAACTCAATCCTTGTTATATCGGACCATTCAAGATCACCAAAAGGATTGGCCCGGTAGTTTACCGACTCGATCTGCCCTCAGAGCTTAGTAACGTTCATAATGCCTTCCACGTGTCCAATCTTAAGAAGTGCCTGGCTGAGGAAATGCTCGTTATACCCATGGATGAGCTAGAATTAGATGATAAGTTGAACTTCATTGAGCAACCTGTAGAAATAATGGACCGAGAAGTCAAGAAACTAAAGCACAGTCGGATCCCGATAATAAAAGTCAGATGGAACTCTAAGCGAGGTCCTGAGTTTACGTGGGAATGCGAAGATCAGTTCCGAGAAAAATACCCTCAGCTGTTCTCAAATACTGAAGAAGTGGAGAACACATGCTAATTTCGGGACGAAATTCCCTTAACAGGGGGAGACTGTAACATCCGGCACTAAACCAGGTTAGCAACAATGACGTAATCTGTATTTAATAGCCAATTATAATCTAATCAGTGGTCATTAGAAATTAACCAAGTGATTAACAATGGTTATTAGAAAATTCAACTCAATTAGAATCAAATTAATCGGTGCGATGAATCGGGAAATCAATTAATCCGATCAATTTACAATATGAGGGATTAATTCAACTAAGTATATAATTAAATTATGATTAGTGACACTAATCAAACACTAATACGATTACTTAACAATAATTATGCAAGACTAAAACAATTCATTAAAACAATGCATCCATAAGTATTTATGAAATTACAAGAAAAGGAAAATACAAGAATACATTTCAAAATACATTTATACAAAAAAATATATAAATACACTATACATACATAAAGGGGCCGGCCATAGGCCATGTGTTTTTTTGAGTTTGACTTCAATTTTTTTAATATTACTTTAAACACAATCATTTTGTTTAATAGTGCACACACCCTCCTACTTTCCATGCCTTTCATCATTTGAAAAACCAAGAATTTCTCTATAAATAGAGAGGCATTTCATTCATTTTAATCACACCCAAAAACCTCTTCTCTCCCTCTAAAATCCGGATCTATACACACACACATCACAAACCATTTGCTTTCAAGTGTTCTTCAAGAAATTCAAGTGTTCTTGGTGCATATCTTGCAAGGATTTCAACTTCTAATCAAAATCATATTCTAAATACTTCAAAGTAAGTAAATAATAACTTGTTTCATCTTATATTTATGTTTACATAAGTCTTGCATAATATATATAATCACCAACAACAACAAGTTTCATAAAAACTCAAGTTTATAAGTTTCTAGTTTTTATTTTTAAGTTGTCTCTTTAAATGTGTTTATGAATATATGAACACATCATAAAAATGTTAATATTATGAAAACAAGTGATATATATGTGTTTTATAATTTTATAACTTTTATACAAGTAGTCTTTGAATAAACAACAAGAATCATAAATTCTTTCAAGTTTATAAACTGCGGATTTACGGCAGAAAATTTATATCGACTTTGAAAAATCATAACTAATTCATAACTTAACGAAATGAGTTGATTCTTGTCTCAAAAGTTCGATCTATGTCTTAACTATAGATCTGGAAGTTTTCATAATTTATTTTGGAGTTTAAGACCTCCCAAAATTATTTGGGAAACCGAACGTTTGACAGCTCAAAAATGGCCAACATAGGGTTTTCAACGAGATTTTTCACCAACCTAAGCATCTCGAAAAATGGCCGTTGTTGATTCTAGAAATCCTTTATATATTGTAGTTTAATGTCCTAGAAAACCAAAGCCTAAAACGTTTATGACCTTGGTCAAAAACAGCCTCAAAGTAGGCCGAAAAACCTCCGAAAAAGCTGGAAAATTATATATATATATATATATATATATATATATATATATATATATATATATATATATATATATATATATATATCTACTACTAATAAAGCATTTAGCTTTTTACAAGTTATCATGCATAAGGTACAATCAAGTATTACACAAATCTTGAATTTTAAGACTTACAAGTCTCTAATGCATGAAACACAAGTCTTTAATGCAGCAAACTTAAAAAAAAAAAACAGAAATTAAAATTAAATAAAAAAGAAACTAAAAGCTGCAGAAAAAATAGAAGCTGTTGCTGCAATCCCCCAAACAACCCCTTACTCTTGCCCAAACCATCTCTTCCACTCCCCAATTACCTCCAATCTGCGGTTGCTGCTACTGTTATATATATATGTCATCTTTTCCTTCAAAAATCTGCTATCTTCCTACTTCAAAAAAGAACCCATCCCACTTTGCAAAAAAACTGCTCCCTCTCCTGTCGTTTGCTGCTGTCTTTTGCTGTTTGTACTAAACCAAGGTAAAGTAGTTTTGTTACTTCTGTTCTTGTAGCCTCTTACTCCTGTTCTTGCACCCTCTTCTGCAGCCTTTAAACAAAGAAACTGATTTTTGATATTGCAGAAAGTTTATAGAGGTATAAATGTTATTTGCATGGACTCTGTTGATCAAAAAAATTTATATGTTAATTAATATGATGAGAGTGAACCATAAACACAAATTGTTGCATCGATGGTACTGAAATATGCAAAGAAAATTCTTAAGTTTATGATGAACAGAAGCATAAGCCAAGGGCCAAAGGGCTTCTTGGCCACCTAAAGTCTCAGAAGCAAACAGAAATATGCAAAGACAATTCTTAAGTTTCTGATTTTTTAATTGAATTGAGATAACCCAATTACCCAAATTTGCAAATGCAAATAAATTATACAAAAAACCTACACTTATTAAAATAATTAGTGATTACATCGAATATGAATAACAGAAATTAAAGAATCAAACGATGGTATACATTAATGGGGATAAATATAAATTCAAAATAATCTAAACATAAAAATGGCAGTCAAATCAAACCCGTTTGAATACATTCCAAACCTAAAATCAAAACAATTAATAGATGAGAGTCACGAAATATCATGTTTGCAACACTATTTGATAAAGCATTTACATTTTTACTATTTAAGGGTTGTTGGGCTGATCTAGACTAACACAACACACTGTAACACTTAGTCTCGGAGTCATTTTTTTTAATGGAAACACTAAACACAAACACAAACACTGCACAAAACACAGCAGCACAACATTTATCTATTTGTCTACTAATGACATTATTATTTCTTTTTTAGTTTTTTAACTCAAGGACTTGATTTAAATTCAACAATTAACACAGTTTATTTAGAGATTTTTGGATTCATATATTGATGGTGAATATTTAATTTATTCTATTTTAATTAAAGTTAAAAACACTATAAAGTATAGAAGAATTTAACAATCAAAACCAAATTTTAACTGTGAGTTATCTTTTTATTAAAATATGCTTATCCTTTTTTTTGCACTACGAAAACGTTTGTGTATGAAAACTGATAACTAATGAAGAAGTAACTATGTCATGTACTCCTGTTCCTGTATCCAAGACATTTGGATACAATATTACCAAAGAGCTTCATTTGAGCTCTTGAGTCATGTGTATGAGCAAATTGAACTACTATTTACAGTAATCATGTCTATATTAAAATGGGTGTTCACTACAGTAAATTTTGCTGCTTCCATTGGTATAAACTCATGGTCTTTAAGTTGATTTCATTAAAATTAATCAATGTAATGATAACTTAATAAAGTTGCACTTGCACATAGTTGAGAACAAGAAATTGTGTGTTGTATTTTCCCCTTCATATCTATGTCACAAATTATGGACTGAAGTTGAGCATAGTCTAGAGGTGGCAATTTTGACATATTTAGTTGTGAATGGGTCGAATTGAATTGTGTTTTTTCCTTCCCTTTTATCTATAATGGATCAAATGCCTAAACGAGAAAATTTAGCTAACAGGAAACATGTCAAAAGGATGAATGTGTCAAAAGCTGCGTAAAATGTATTATTTATACTAAAACTAACTTTTTAGTTTTCTCTTAAATTTCATAATCCTAATTCTTTAAGGTGTACAACCAAACAACCACCCCACCCTCATTTTTTCCTAGATATGCAGAGTTTGAAAACTTCTTTCTCTAAGGGCTAAACAAAATCAAATAGGGAGAAGAACATATAATATTTATGTATTAAAATTACAGTTAATTAAAACAATTTAAAAAACTTACAGATTTTTCTTTATGATGGCTTACAGCTGTAGTTAAAAAACTTACAGCATATGTACTTAAGCTACTGGTTGATAGGGCCAGTGCCTTCTCATAATGTGTGATGGCTTCATTATACCTCCTGATGCAAGAGTCATATTATACAAAGTTACAGACTTGATATAACATAGTAAAATTACATAAATATATAATTAAAAACATCATAACACACCCTCTTGGACTCTTCTAATTAGCCACAACTTGTAAAATGGTCAAAAGCGATCTGGTTTCAGTTACTTTGTTGTACTTTGTAAATATTATTAGTGAATGATTTGTTAATTGTTACAACATATACAAACTCCACCCTACTACAGTTCTACATAATAATACAATTTCTTCTGATTTTTTTTTTAAATGTATATATTTGGGATTCAATGCCTTGGTGGCTTTCATCCACTAGAGCCACCGTCAACATTTCCGTGCAGAACTGATCGTCTGAGTTAATCCATAATGCCTAATGACATGGAAACAAACAGTTACTTGCAAATTCAAAAACCAATAATATTGATACAATCACATCTGGTCCAACTTACCTTGTGATAGTAAGTAATTGGAATGGAAAGATTTACATTGTTTTTCTACCAATGAGAATGAGAATACATTAACTAAAATACACACACTCAAATTCTGCTTTATGTTTTTGTTTTTATGCATATCTGAATGCTACTTTATATAAAATTCTGCTTTATGTTTCTGTTTTTGTGTGGACAAGTAAATCTATCTTTCTGTTTTTACGTGGACATCAAATAAACACACTCTTAATTGACTGCTTCATATTGTTTATATAATTCTGTTTTATGTTTCCATTTTTATGAGGATGAATCAAATGCCCAACAAACTACTATTTTATTTAAATATTTTATTAAATATATCATATGAAATAAACATGTACTAAATTACATATTTGAAGATTTTAAACTGCATAATAAAAAAAGTAACCCTTAACTTTTATTATTGCAGCTTTTGATCTTCTTTTTGTTACTCAACCACGACCCCTGTCACCAGGCTTCCTAAACCCAGGTTAGTATTCAGATTTATCATATCATAACCTCTCGGGGTACTTACTGGACACACACTCTCTTAATAAGCTGATACTGATCATTATCATGCATGCATACACACACACCAAACACTTAGACTCTCAAGTACGATGATGAATGTATGCTCACAAAACACACACTCAATCAAATGCATCTGTTGTTTCTGTTTTTGTGAAAAACACACATATATATACAAACTCTTAATTGTCCGCTTCATATTGTTTATACAATTCTGCTTTATGTTTCTGCTTTTATGTGGACATCAAATGCCCAACAAAATGCTACTATACTTTATCTCAAAAAATGGCTTATCCCAGGAAACACATCAAGAAACAAGAACATAAAACAAATAAAAAATGGCAGAAATTATGCAATGTAAGAGTAATGATTCTTGTAATATAATTTTAAAACTATCAAATTTCATAGGATTCTTAAGTACTGCTTTAAATGATAAAATCTTTTTTATTTTTTTTTACATGTGAATATATAAAATAGTATTAAAAATGTATATTATTTCGTTTCATGAATTTTTATAAGTTAAAATTACAAAATAATCATGTAAAAATACGTCATATATTCACATGCTCATCAAATCCACCCATCAAAAGCCAAAAATATAATTCCTAAACTTCAACTGAAACGCAAAGACCCTCTCTCAATTAAGTAATTAAAAATCAAAACTTTCAATTATAATAAAGAAACATGTAACCTAGATATCATAAATTTTAATGCTTTCTACGAAATAAAACAAGAAAAAACACTTGATTTGACAATTGGGAAATTTTGTAGTTAAAAGTTCAGATACAAATCACAAGTCACTAAAGTTTACTTTCAAAGTACGGATCCCAAAATAAAAATTGACAAAGACGTTTTGTTGCAAATGACCATCATATAAGGTATACGGTTCATAACGTAGAAATTGACTTTTGGTAATCAGACCCTTTCGGTACAAATTTATTGTTCATAAACTTTGCTTTAGCAAACCAAAGAAAAAGGAACATCAAATTGCTGAATACATGAATTAAGTGCAGGTTAAACAACCTGAAATTCCATGTTCAAGGTTCTTGTTAGACATGGTATATCCAGAATCTAAAAACTTGAATAAAAGACCAACCACATCTGAAAAATGGCTTATCCCAGTAAACACATCAAGAAACAAGTTGCTCATGAATGAACACATATTAGTAGGTTAGGAAAAAGTTTATTATTAACCAAATCTAGAATATAGTTTGCATACCAGCCTCCATCACAAACATATACATACATCTAGAAATTCATGGAACTAACCAAGCTTTTTGAAGCATGCATGGTAAATTTTCAACTTATAAAACACAAATTTACATGATGCCTCAACACTCGAAACAAACTAACAATATATGACCAACCAATAAATTAAGTTATATAGAACAAATATGAAATCGATTTTTACTTGATCCATAAAGGCAATAGTTGTAGTAGTTACGAAATTGATCACTTCAGCAGTAAACCCTTAGAAGTCATCAACCGAAAAGAAATAAGTTTCTTTTTTGAAGAATGGTTTTGAGTTGATTCCATCAAAGGAGCCAAATAGACGACAAAGATACAATGTTTTCAGATTCTTAGAAAAAAGGATTTTTGTGTGAGCCACACATACCCTACATATCAGATCCACACATCAGATCGTTTTCTTGAAAAATCGATTTCAATAGTTTTAGATACGAAATAAGAAATCAATTTTAGAATTTACACATACATAAACTATACAAGTTAGAACAATCGATACCGGGTGTAGGCGGCGGCGCAGAAGACCGAGAAAGGGAGGAGGTGGCGGCGGCTCTCTGGCCGGTAGGGCTTGGCTGAAGAAGGTGAGGGGCGCCGGCGGCTCTCTGGGCGATGTGGAATAGCGCCGCAGAGAGGCTTGGGGTGAGGCAGATATCAGGTACGTGAAGGTGTGGGTTTGTTAGGGTTTCAAGTAGATGCCTTGAGGGTATTGGTATTTTCAACTGGTCATCTTAATATAAAAGTTAATTATGAAGTAATAAAAAAAAATTGAAAAAAACTAAAACTAAAAAGGAAGATAGAAATTTTTTTTTTTTTAACTGTTCAATTAATAAACATTTTCAAATAGAGAAAATTACCAAGAAAGTTAATATAAAATACAAAATTTGACAATAAAGGTATTGTAAATTTTTTTTTTGCCAAGAAATGTAATATAAAATACCATTTTAGACGAGAAAGAACATGAAATTCAAATTTTAGAACAAGAAAGATAATCAAATATTATTCTCTTACCAAAAGAGGGAGCATAAAATTAAAAATTTACCATCTTACTTTGTCATCAATACCTTTTTTTTGTTAAATTTAAATTTTATGTTATCTTTATTGGCCAAAAAAATTTTACATTAACTTTATTGGCAATTTTTGAATTTTATGTTACCTTTCTTGGTACTTTGCCCTTTCAAATATAAATAAAATAATATTTTGTTATCTGAATCCGAATTTTGGATAGTGAATTTTGTAGCGGCAGCGACTAAGTTATTACGGGTGTTCAAAACTGTATATCCGAATTTTGGATCGTGAATTTTGTTATCCGAATCCGAAATTTCGGATACGGATATCAGATTATCCGAATATCCGAAAATTCATATTTTTAATTTTTTTAAAATTAAATCAAAATTTTAAATATCTAAAATACCAATTCATATATCAAAATATATATTAAAGATAAATATATCACAAATTAAATGTATCCGGAATTATTTTACTCAAAACGACTAAGAAAGATTTAAAGAAGTAAAATATATAAAATATTAGTTTATAAATCTCTAATATCAAGATAAAACTCAAAAATATACATTAGAATAATAACGAACACTCAAATATTATGTAAAGTATCAACACTAAAGATTTAAAAAAAACTTATTTTTTTTTTTGGATTTTCGGATATCGGATTATCCGAATATCCGAATATTTAGTGTTAGGCACAAAAAGGCCTCAGTCAAACCTGTTCTACATCTGAGGGGGAGATTTATTGTGAAAAGTAGTTTCTACCAATTCAATCAACTAGATACAATTAATAAGAACACAGAATTTAATCAATACTAACCAAATGATTTGATTGATACTCTTGATGATTACAAAAATGATATCTGGAATATTCTTCTTCGTACAGAGCAGCTTTTCAGAATTGAATGCGTACAAAATAATCTTCTGACCGATTCTTCCTATTTGGAAAGTCAACATGACTATTTATACAAATTTACAAACTATAAGGAAATTACACAATCAGTCCCTAGACTTTGATATTTCATCAATCAAAAACATATTCTAACAATCTCCCCCTTTGATGAAAGTAGCAAAGTCTTCAAGTTGACAAGCCCAGCTTCTGTTCAAATCTTCTAATACTTTTCCGATCCGACAGCCTCCATTCAATTTTAGAAATAAACTCGACCATGAGTTTTCGATCGTTAACTGATAAAGCTCCTTTCTTTGTCTTCCTCTTTTGATCTGCAGCCAGCTTGCCTTTCAGACCATTCAACACCTTAATCAACGTTCCATCAGAACACTTGTTCAGCTCAACACTTCTCATAACTCTCAACCTTTTATTTCTATCTTTGTACATGACAGCTGGATGCTTCACCATTATAACTTGAAACTCTTTAAGCTCACCAGCAAATTTAATATCTCTGTGAGGTGCAGTCATGTTTATCTTCCTCATGCCTCTCTCAACTCCAATCTGTAGATGTTGCACTGACATTAATACCAGTTTGGTATGCATGAAATGAAACAATGTCTTCAGCGCAAATCTACAATGTTCATTCCTTTTATTCCTGCACAGTTCGTCAAAAAGATCTTCAATATCGACCAAGTGCATGTTGAACATGTCAGCTTCAGTGAATATATACGTATTTCCATCAGACCTGGTTACAGTAAACTTCGGATAAAAAACCTTAACAAATCTTTCCTTTTCAATCAGCACCAGATCCACTATTCTGAAATCGCTCTTCACCTTCTCAACCTCTTGAGTCTTATTCCTCAGGAAACTGGCATAGTTAACCAGATTGGGCATATTCGGCTCTAAAACTTGGAATAGCTTGTGAAAGGAACAAGGAGCTTGTTTTTTACAAAAGATCCGTTTTTCTAAAATGTCTTCAATGAACGGCATCTTGTTTCTTTTCCTTATGAACTCAGCACACCTGTTCTCTGGTAGTTCAAGCTTTTTCACCTTTTTCTTACTTATCTCATCCTTGTTTAACAAAGTCAACATATCTTGAATCTCTCTCTGCACTACTTGTTGTGCCTGAAACCTTAATCTGTGTTGTTTCTTTGATTCATCAGCCAGAACAAATTCATTAAAAAATCTATCCATTACTTCCACTTCATTTAAAACAACTGTTTCTTGAGCGACACTGCTCTCAACAGGGAACTCCTCAAACTCTTCCTTAATCTGTACAACTACCTCAGGCTTTTTAACCGTTGGTGTTGATTCAACATCTTTCATGATTTCTTCAACTAACACCTCCTCTTCTTCTATCCTTTCAGCCCTAAAATCTATATCTGTCAATGCAATTATGTCATCATCTTTCGACAATTCAATGTACTCCTCTCTTCCTTCTCCAGTCTCTTGAATACTCTGCTCTATCTCTTTCTCTTGAACATCTTCCTCTGAATCAATATATTCAATGAACTGATAAATATCAGGCTGAGTGTTCAAAGGAACTGGAACATCTTCATAAAGAATCAATCCCAGTTCTCTCTGTTCACCAGCTGTCTTTTTAGATCCTTCGGCATCTGTCCCTTGAGCTTCTGGTTCCTTCTCTGGATATGTTATCATTAAAACTCCAGGAATCGGCTCATCAAGCTTTCTCCTCTTCTCCCCCTCATGAGGAGCATCATCGGAGTCGTCGTCGTGCTCATCATGTTCCTTTTCGACGAGGAAGCTTGAGCTTTGCAGGTCTCTTCCACTGCCGCCACTCGTTCAGAGAGATTACCCAACGCCGTTACAATTGTATTCTCCAAGCTTATCATACGCTCCCTCATTTCATCAAACTGTTCAAATACAAAATCTTCTAATTCCTCCTTCAACTCTTCAATTTGTTGTTTTGACTCATTTTTCTTAACAGATTCCTCCGCAACATCCTTTCCTTTCAAAAACTTCTGAATATTGGACATTTGAGCCATGACCTCAGCCAGTTGATTTGAAACATGCTTGTTTACTCCAGAAACAACTTCATTCAAAGCTGTTGACAAAGTTGATTCGGTCACAAACGGGGATAAACTCACTACTGGGTCACGAAGACTTCCAGTTGACACAACAGTCGAACTTGTGTAAAGAACTTCTGTGTGGCCAGTGCTCAGAGTTGATATTGGCATTTCTCTGACTGGACTTCCACCCTCTTCAAGTGACGAAGCAACAAATGCTTCCGTTACTAAGGATGTTCCAGTGGGAACACTCAGTTCAACCATACTAACTTCAACAGATGAAGTAGACTCAAGTGTCCTAGAGTATATCGGAGCTAGACTCAGTGATTCAAACGAAGTCGTACACACGGGCTCTTGTGCACTTATTTCAATATCCATCAAGTCCAAATGACTTTTGAATAGAGTATGTGTTTCATCCCTGTGTTCAAGTGAAACAGTCTCCTGTTGAGAGGAGACTGAGTGGATAGGAGGGTGTGCAATCGTCAGTGGGATGCTGACTTGTTCAATGCTAACTCTCATAGGAGAGCTAACAGTGGATGTAGCTAAATCCCGGCTTTCTGGGCTTAGGGTCTCCCTCACACTTTCTACATCAATTTGCATAACATCAATCATCATTCCCCCTCCTTCATGATGATCACCCCCATCATCACCATCATCATCATTAACATCACCCTCTCCCTCTTCTTCTTGAATATCAGATAATGTTCTCTCAGAATCAGATTTTTCTTGTTCTTTCTCACCACCCCTCACACTTCCTTCTCCCTCACTCTCAGAACGGGCAACCTGAACTTCAGCCCCTTGCTGAGGTTCTTCTATTCCTAAAGCTCCTGGGCTAAGAGATCCCGGTTCCTGGGTCTCTATCGGAGCATGATCTATTCTATACAATTTCACATGTTCACTTTCTTGATCAGCATATTTGAGTAATGACTCTGGAATTGGCATTATGTTGGCATTCGGGGAGTCCGGCACTTCATGCAAACTCATCATGACGTAGTCTGGGCATCTCTGAGAATTGGCTCTCTTCGGAATATTTTCATTAGCCCTTAATATCCCTCGGATAAGAATCTGGATAAACCTTTGAAGTGGAACAAACTTCCTTGCTCTATTTGTAGTCTTAGCCAGTACTATCTCCTTTAGATCCTCCCAGATACACAGAGCAAAATCATAATGTTTGTTGAATGCGATCCCATGAAATATCCTCAGGCAATGGATGCTGCATCGGTCAATTCCAGTATGCTTTGAAGTCATGCAACGATTAATGATACCAAACAGTGTGTACCATTCGCCATTTAAACCATTTCTGTGAAATTTAGAGCTTTTCGGAAGTGGCTTTGAGTAGCCTAGACAAATCAAATCATGGACAAGCTCTTCGTCTGAAACAAAATCTTCAAAATCTGCTAACTCTGGAAAGTTCACAGTGTCTATTCGTCGTGGAAGAAATAAATTGTGACGTAGCCTTGCAAGAGTGATCTTCGTCTTGAATTGATCAATCGTCACTTTGAAATGGTGATTACCGTCCGCAGGAACAAATTTGACAGTGTGCCAAAATTGTTGTAAGTATACTTGTGGAATAGACGGTTTATACTGAAGCAGATAACCAAGTGGATGACCTTTTAGAATGTCCACAATAATAGGATGGCTTACTTTAATGACTTTGGAATCTAAACGGTGGTTATTGTCCCGGAAAGGAAGGCAATGTTTTGGTTTGACAAGTTGATTGTCTGGGATAATATGTGTTTGTGAAGAACGGGCCACTGAGGTTGATTTTACTGGGGTAGATAGAAGGGTATGATTTGGCGATGAATGGGAATCAGAGGAATTTGAATTTTGGGATTGCACTGGGGATGCCATTTGAACACCTGTAAAAAATAAAAATCATGTTAGGCTTACCAAGTACACAAATGACAACATTCAAAATGTAGAAAAACTTGTAACATTTTATCAGAAATTGCAAAAACTTGTGATTTTCTGTTTAAAGCATCGGGATTCCTGACAATAATTGAAAATTATTGAGAGGACTCCAAAGTCAATCGTTTAGAGACCAATGTTAGAAAAACACAAATTTATAACAATTTCTTAAAAAATGTGACATTTTTCTTAAAACATAAAAATCCCACACTTAGAAAAATTTTATGTTGTTACTCGAATAACACTTTAACTTTCTCGAAACATACTTGAAGTATGTCGGATGGCACATGTGACAACTCGAATGAGCCTAGATACAACTCGAATGATAAGCATATGAAACTCGAATGAAGTTTGACTCAACTCGAATAAGACATGAAGTTTATCGAATGAAGACATGTAAAACTCGAATAAGCCGTATGTACTTGTTGAAATTATTCTAAATGTTACACACTTGTCAACTCGCATAAAGCACAACCTTTTCTCGAATGTAATGTGTATTAAACTTGATTCTCTGAGTTTAATATACATCAACTCGAATGAGCCATCATAAAACTCGAATAACTCTCAAATGCAACTCGAATTATTCTTAAGTCAACTCGAATGAAACTTCCATGCAACTCGAACATTTCTTATGTCCAACTCGATCAAAGCATATGGTCAACTCGAATTAACCACAACTTTTCTCGATTGAAGTATCAATCAACTCGATTGACACTTAGCCATTTCTCGATTATGCTTTCAATCGAGACATTATTTTGAAATTATTTACAAGTCCTTATACACTGATTTTTCAAAGATTGATTCCAAGGACTTCTCACTGATTAAAAACTTGTATCCCACTCGAAAAACAATTTTAATCAACTTTGTTTTTCTGAACTTTGATTAAAAACAACCTCAAAGTTGTCAAAAATCCAAATTTCAGAAAAACATGAACTCGAAGCTTTTTGAAATAGAATTTCAAATTTCTGTGTGTGTGATTGGATTTGAACCATAAAATTTCAGATTCATGTTCAGATTCATAAACCCTAAAACACAACAAATTTAATTTCAGTTTAAGGAACAGAAATGTTGATTCACCATGAACACTCAAATACGAATATACGAACACTTTTACATATACAACAGAAACTGAAATTAACTACATAAAAACAAGAAAAACAAAAAAAAAAAACTCACTCACAATATGATGAGACTTTCTTGAAACAATCGAAGATATTGAGATATTGAGGTTTCTTAATGGTGAAGAAAAGGTTCGAAGAAGACGATGGGATTTTCAGAAAAGTTGAATTTGAAATTCAAAATTCAATTCATAGTTGAAAATACCCGGCCCATATTTGAATTTTAAGTTTGACAAAACCGGCGCACATTCACCAACTAGAAACCCATGTATTCAAAACCCAATATCTTATAACAAACAAAAACAAGAAAAATTGTAACTAAAAAACTTTTTACAGATAAAACAAAACTAAACACAAAACAAACAAAAAAAAACAAAAAAAAAAATTAAAACAGACTGAAACAAAAACAACAAAAAAAATTTGAAAATACACACAAACAAAACAAAAAAAAAATTTTAACTAGAAATATTAAAAATGCACCCCCTTGAATTTTAGAATGCTGCTCCCCCTCAGATGTATCATATTTCTCAAATCAGCTCCCCCTACAAAATATCAGATATATTTTATCAGATTTTCTCAAAATCAAATAAAATCATTTTCTGCTCCCCCTGCACATGACAATCCAGATCTGTTAAATTCCAAAAAATTTGAACTTTTAAGATTCATGAATTTAACATCAGATTAGAATCAATAAAAATGTAAATTTAAAATTATAAATTGAAACTACTGAATTATTAAATCTAACGATTCAACATACCCAATTTGTATACCAAAAAATTAAACCGCTTTTCATCTAACGCTTTGGTAAACAAATCAGCTAGTTGATATTCAGTAGGTACAAAATATAATTCTATATTTCCATTTTCTACATGATCTTTAATGAAATGATACCGAATGTCGATGTGTTTCGTTTTTGAATGTTGCACCGGATTTGATGCAATAGCTATTGCGCTCTGAGAATCACAGTATATTGGAATCTTCTTTGGTGTAAACCCGTAATCACGCAGTTGGCTTTTCATCCACAACACTTGAGAGCAGCAGGAAGATACAGCAACGTACTCTGCCTCAGCTGTAGACAATGAAACACAATGTTGTTTCTTGGATGACCAACATACGGGTTTGTCACCTAGGAATTGTACTGCTCCTGACGTACTTTTTCTGTCCATCTTATCACCTGCGTGATCAGCGTCAGAAAAAGCAGTCAGATGAAATGAAGACTCCCTATGATACCACAAACCAAGATTTGGAGTACCTTTGAGATATCTTAAAATTCGTTTTGCAGCTGTTAAGTGTGATTCTTTTGGATTTGCCTGATATCTAGCACAGACACATGTAGCAAACATAATATCTGGTCTACTAGCTGTTAAGTACATTAATGACCCAATTATACCTCGATAATGGGTTACATCTACTGGTTTCCCTGAGATGTCCGCATCGAGTTTTGATTTTGAATCCGGAGCCATGGGAGTTTTCATAGGAGTACTATTGACCATGTTAAATTTCATCAACATGTCTTGTATGTATTTTGACTGATTGATAAAGATACCATCAGTTAATTGTTTTACTTGTAATCCTAAGAAAAAATTTATTTCACCCATCATGCTCATTTCGAATTTCTGGGACATTAAAAATGCGAATTTCTTACAAAATTCTGGATTTGTAGACCCAAATATTATATCATCTACATATATCTGTATAACTATGATATCTGACCCCTGACGTTTTATAAACAAGGTTGTGTCAACTGCACCTTTTGTAAATCCACATTTCAACAGATATGTTGAAAGTGCATCATACCAAGCACGAGGTGCTTGTTTAAGGCCACACAGTGACTTATCCAAAATATATACATGATCAGGTTTCGAAAGATCAGTAAATCCTTCGGGCTGATATGTATATACTTCATCAGTTAGTTCCCCGTTTAAAAACGCAGTTTTGACATCCATTTGATATACTGTAAAATTTTTATGTGCGGCAAAAGCTAAAAACATCCTTATAGCTTTAATGCGTGCAACTGGTGCGAATGTTTCATCATAATCAATCCCTTCTTGTTGACTGTATCCTTTGGCCACGAGACGAGCTTTATTCCGAATAATGACACCGTGTTCATCTTTCTTGTTCTTGAAGATCCATTTCGTGCCAATTATGGATTTGTCTTTTGGGCGCTCAACAAGTCTCCATACCTTTAACCGTTCGAACTGGTTGAGTTCCTCTTGCATCGCCACAATCTAATCAGCATCTAGAAGGGCTTCTTTTACATTTTTAGGCTCAATCTTACTCAAAAAATTTGAAAATAAGCATTCATTTATTGTAGCCCTTCTGGTTTGGACTGATGAAGATGGATCACCAATGATATTCTCTATTGGGTGATTTCTTGTCCACTTAACTGTATGTGGAAACGGTTCTATTGGGTCTTGGTTGGGATTGGAATCGAAATATGGTTCGGGAGTTGCTGCAGATGTTGTAGGTGGAACATCTGAGGTAGGAGCTTCTGACTGTTCAGAAGTAATAGGGGTTTCAGAAGTATGTGGAGGTTCAATTGGTTGTACAATCTCAGTAGTTGACTGCACCTTTGCTGTTGAAGCTTCTCCAGTTTCTTCTGAACTTTGTTGTTGAGAAAGATCTGAAACTACGACTGGATCTTCAGTGATCCTGTCAGGCACCAAATTTTGAACATTAGATTTGGGGTTTCAAAATAATCATCATAAAAGTTCTCAAACAACTTATTTAATTCATTTTGTTCAGCATTTTGTCTATTTGACTCCAATGAAGTCTGCATGTTAGGTCCGGGTCCTGAACTGGTGTGTTCAGAAGCCATCACCACTCCTTCGTCAAATTTAACATTTACGCTCTCGTTGACTATCTTGGTTCTCTTGTTGTATACTCGGAAAGCAACCGACTCCTTTGAATACCCGATGAAGATTCCTTCATCCGCCTTTTGATTAAACTTTCCCAGATTGTCTTTATCATTCAATATAAAGCATCTGCAACCAAAGACATGGAAAAATTTAATATTAGGTATTCGTTTATTGATCAGTTCATACGGAGTCTTTTCGAATCTTTTATTTATTATTGAACGGTTTTGTGTGAAACATGCTGTTGCAACCGCTTCTGCCCACAAGAACAATGGTAAATTGGAGTAGGCCAACATCATCCTAGCTGATTCCACTAGTGTCCGATTTCTTCTTTCAACGACACTGTTTTGTTGTGGAGTCCGAGCAGCTGAGAATTGATGTGTAATTCCTACTGAATTTAAGAACGAGTCTAACGATTTGTTCTTGAACTCTGTTCCATTGTCTGAGCGAATTGTCTGAATGGTGAGTTGCAACTTTACTTGTATTTTTCGGATGAAGTCGATGATAGATTCGGTTGCATCTGATTTGGATTTCAGGAAAAACACCCATGTGTATCGTGAATAGTCATCAACTATCACCAATACATATCTTTTCTTATTTATACTTTGTACTCTCATTGGTCCACACAAATCCATATGCAGTAACTCTAGTGCTCTTGTGGATGAGTGTGCTGTTTTGGATTTGTGTGTGGCTTTTGTCATCTTTCCTTTTTCACATGCCGCGCATAGTTGCTCTTTTTGAAATTTTAGCGCCGGCTGCCCTTTAACTAACCCTCCTTTTGCTAGGTTGGTCAGTTCATTGAAATTCAGATGTGAAAGGCGACGATGCCACAGCCATGCTGTTTTAGATTTTGCTTTTGACAATAAGCAGACATCTTTCTTCAGATTGATCGAGGCTAAATCAATTGAGTATAGATTTGTTTTCCTGTTTCCTGCTAGAATTTCTTTTCCTTCTGCTGATCTGATGCTGCACCGATTGGCTTTGAAGTTGACTTCTAACCCCTTATCACACAGTTGTCCAATACTGAATAGATTATGACCAAGACCGTCAACATAAAAGACCTTTTGGATTGTGATTTTGTCATACTTCAGACTTCCGTATCCCTTGATCGGACAAAACTGATCGTTTCCAAATCTTACCGTCCCACAGAACTTTTCTACAAAGTCCGTGAGTGTGTCTCGTTGTCCGGTCATATGTTTGGAGCATCCCGAATCAAGGTACCAGACATGGTTTACCTATAAAACGTAATAGTACATGAGGTACCCACTTGTAGTTGGGTACTTTAGTTTTAGGTAAAACATGCATAGTATCATTTGTTTTTCTAACTGATATGGCTTTAGGCTTATCGTTTGAATTTATTTTAGGTACCCATTTTTGAACTGTTCTTTTGGGTATCCACTTTTGTACAATTCTCGGTGGAATTGTTTTTGAAATTTTTATCTGTGGATCCTTTTTCTGTTCATACAATGGGTCCTTTTTCTTTGGTTGCCATACAAGCTTATTATATTTCACAGTTTCAGACTTACAAACATAAGAATTCAAAGCAATTAATTTCGATCTTGAAAACTTAATACAAGAATTATTAACAATTTTATCATTATTACAGACAGAATATTCAATTTTGCTGTTTCTATCTGTAACAATTTTTTCTTTCACGCGCCATTCTTGTTTTATAATCTTGTTTTTCTCTTCTCTTTTCTTCTTTCGCCACACTTGTTTTCTCGACCCGTTCACAACGTTATCTGACATAAAAGAAGTTTGAGAATTAGAAGATTTAGATGCTTGTTTTTTCTGTAACCTTTTCATACCTGTTGAAGATTTGACTTTACGTGCAAAAGAGTCCGTTGATGAGGATGATTCACCCTTTTCAAAACTAGGAGACTTAACAAACAGTTTTGTTTTCTCCTTCTTTTGTTGCACTGATGGTGAATTTTCAGATGGTTTTAAAGAGTCTGTAGTCATTCTTTGCAGAATTTTAACAGATTCTTTATTACCAGTTGATAGTTTGTTAGTCAAAGGTTTGATAAATTCACCAATTTTACCAAATCTTTGATCTAATGAATTAACATCGGAGTGCATGAACAGATCAAATTCTTTTTCTGAATTTGTAGAATCCAGAGAAGTAGATGAATGTGGATCAGACACATTTATGTTTTTAGACTTATCTTGCAACATTTGTTCTATTTTTAGTAATTCAGACTTGAGTGTTCCATTCTCTGTCTCAAAACTTTTAATTTTCAATTCTAAATCAGAATTTATCTGTTCTAAAATTGAATTTGGTAAATACAGTTTTTGAGACTGAGTTGGTAATTCAGACAAATCCTTTTCAGAATAAGTTTGAATGTACTCTTCTTTAGTATCAACAATGTTGCTGATTTCATTTATCTTGGTATAGTCAACATAATTTTGCATTTTGTCTGATCTTGACCTTTTGATTTCTTCACTGGATTCTACTTCTTCAGATGCTTTCAAGAATGTCATTTTTAATCCTAAATTCATGTATCTGACATCATATAATGTTGGTGAATTTGATATAGCTTTTGTCAGATACTTAGGATTTTCCCAACCAATACCAGATTTAGAGTTATGAAACTCTGTATCTTTTGGTTGATTTAAATATATTGTTTGATCTGTTTGCCCTCTTTTAATAAATTCATCCTCCATCTTTTTTATTTTCTCATAAAGTTTCGTTCTTTCTTCAAATATGGCATGATATTTTACAGAAAAGTTTGAGGCTTCTAATTCAGCCATTCGCAGACTTTCTTGTAAATCAGATATTTTGTGATTCAGATTGATTATATTGCTTTGAAGTTCTTTTTCCTTATCTTGTAAGTCTGAGACATCCCGTAAAGCTAAGGCTTTATCTTTGGAAAAATCTAGAACTAAATTGTGTTCATTTTGAAGTTTGTTTTCCAAAGAATGAACCTTTTTCTTTTCTGCCTTTAAGGATTTTTCAAACTTTTTAAGCATAAAGGCCATATTAGTTAGTTTTTCTTCTAAAATGCATGATTCATCAATATCAGAGTCTGAATTAGAATTTACCTCCTGTCTTTCTGAATCATCTGAGTTTTCAGACTCTGAATCTTCCTCATTTTCAGCTTCATTCTGGTCAGTTGCCATTAATGCAACTTTTTCTTTTTCTTCCTCTTCATCAGAATCAGATTCTCTCCTCTCTTCATCCTCTTCATCCGTCAGTCCAACCCACACCTCATCTTCAGCTATCATAGCTGATTCACTCAGTTCAGATTCATTGAAGATTTCTGACTTTAGACAGATATGGGCATCTTCATCTAAAATGTCATCATCTTCTGATAACTGTAACCAATGATCATCCTCCGCCATAAGAGCTTTGCCTGACTCTTTCTCTTTGGCTAAGAGGGCCTTTCTTGTATAGTAGTCTGAATTTTTGACTACTGGAGATCTGCATTCCCGGGCATAGTGACCTGGTTTTCCACAGTTATAGCATTTCTGTTCAGATTCCTTCTTGGTTGATTTATCTGACTTCTCATATTTGTCAGACTTTCGTGCACTACTTTCTCCAGCTTCTCATACTTATCCTTTTTCTCAACTTTCCTTGAGCCTGTTTTGTAGCGCATTTTGTTGTTTGTTGGCTTCCTGTAAAATTTCTTCTGAAATGCCTTTGTAAGCAGTGCCATCTGTTTTTTCATCTCTTCAATCTCTGAATCTGCAGATGAATCTGATGATTCTGATTCTGATGATGTACTGCTGATTACAGCTCTTTTCTCCTTTTTGAGCTTGTATTTATACTTTTTCTCCGCCAGTAGAGCTAGTGGATCAGCAGTTTCTTTTTCCGCTTTCTTCTTTCCAGATATTTTCCTCAAAACAACTTCTTGGTAGTTGTTGAGGTTTTCAAATAGCATATGAAAATCCATCTCCTCTATATCTTTCGTTTGTTGGATGATCATAGCATATTTTTCCCATTCTGGATTTAGCACATTTAAAAATTTGACATTGATGTCCAAGTTGGACTTCGTCACTCCGTTTCTTTTTACTTCACTTACCAGATTTACAAATCTGAGATAAGTGTTTTCCAGAAGTTCACCTTCACGGGCTCTAAAGTTCTCAAATGTCATTAGACTATTCCTAGCCCTATTAGTAGCAGCTCTGTCTGATCCCCTCATGATTTTGCATACTTCATCCCAGATGGACTTAGCAGTCTTTGTATTTGTCAGACAAGTGTATATATCATTGGGGATTGAAATCAACAACAGTTTTCTGGCAGTCTTGTCCCCTAACATTCTCTTTTTCTGGGCCTCTGTTAGGTTTGTTACCTCAACAGTCCTTGGTGGTATTGGGGGATTGCCAGTTGGTACTCCTGGGATCGTTTCCATAAAGATTGCTGGTCCTTCAGTTAATGATTTCAGCATTTCTTCAGACAAATCATGGAAACTTATAAATTCAAGAAACCGCTCCCGCCATTGAACATATTCCCCTCTGTATAAGATTGGGGGTTTGGTTTCTGATCCCATAGCAAGTGCATCTTTAGACATGTTGATTGTTCGTTGGGAAACTTTGACCAAGATCAAATGAACTCCGAATGAGATTGAAAAATTTGATCACACCTTGAAACACAGATTAGTACTGAAATCTACAACACAATGACTTGTTAGTAGCAATAAGCAGTTTAACTCAAGCAGTGAATTGTGTTTAGATAAATGTGTGTGACAAACTTGAATGATTCTTGTGTTATGAGTGAAACTTGAATGAATGTAGTGTGAAACTCGATTGTGTCTTTTACCAAACTCGATTGATTCTTTGATCAAACTCGAATGTGTGTTTGATCAAACTCAAATGTGTGTTTGATCAAACTCGAATGTGTCTTTGACCAAACTCGAATGTGTGTTTGATCAAACTTAAATGTGTGTTTGATCAAACTCGAATGTGTCTTTGACCAAACTCGAATGTGTGTTTGATCAAACTCGAATCAAGTATATGAAATTCACACTCTCGAATGAGTCTTCTGTAAAACTCGAATCAATGTTATACAAAACTCGACTGTGTTTGTTACAAAACTCGAGTGAATCTTGCACAACTCGAATGATTCTTATATAAAACACGAATGGGTCTTATATAAAACTCGAATGGGTCTTATATAAAACTCGAATGTGTCTTATATAAAACTCGAGTGAGTCTTATATAAAACTCGAATGTGTCTTATATAAAACTCGAGTGAGTCTTATATAAAACTCGAATGTGGCTTATATAAAACACGAATGGGTTTTATATAAAACTCGAATAAGTCGTATATAAAACTCGAATGGTGTTCTGAAATTCAAGTCAGATTGTTGTCAACTCGAATATTACAGTTTGACAACTCGAGTAATAGTAAGGCACAACTCGAATAACTAAGATAACCAACTCGATTAACTCAGATACCCGACTCGATTAACTGTTATACTCAACTCGATTTACACACAGGATGTGTATGATTCGAGTTTCTTAGTATTTTCAGCTTTTTCAAGTCTGAAATTCAGATTAAATCCAAATTTTACCCAATTTCATTCAAATTGTAATCGAAGGTAAGGTTTTTGAATACAAGCACTTTTTGTAAAGCACTTTTATGCAAAAATGGATCTAAACCAGACTTTTTCAATGAAACAGTACCGGTTTTTGAACTTTTCAAAATTTCAGAAAATTGCTTAGATCTTTTTCTGTGTTTTGAAAATCAAAACAAGTTTATATTCAATTGATTCGTCTTTGAAACCTGAACCTTCGATCCAATTAACTCTGAGAATGATCAACAGAATCAAAACCCCTAGTGATTTTAGGGTTTTTCCGAAAAATCCTCAAGAACACGAAATACAAATTCAATCTCAATCAGAATGATTCATCCCTAAGGCTCTGATACCAATTGTGAAAAGTAGTTTCTACCAATTCAATCAACTAGATACAATTAATAAGAACACAGAATTTAATCAATACTAACCAAATGATTTGATTGATACTCTTGATGATTACAAAAATGATATCTGGAATATTCTTCTTCGTACAGAGCAGCTTTTCAGAATTGAATGCGTACAAAATAATCTTCTGACCGATTCTTCCTATTTGGAAAGTCAACATGACTATTTATACAAATTTACAAACTATAAGGAAATTACACAATTGTCACATCCTTGCTTTAAAACATGCTTGCTTATCCCAGGAATAATAATAAATGCATAAAGCTAAATAAAATATTACAATCAGTCATGCACTACACGTGCTACAAGGTTACAGTACTAAGTTGCTAAAAACATCACAACATAAATAAAAGTAGCTACCCAGAACCCAAGGCATCATAAAGCTATACCACAAACTGAAAGTGAGCTAAGTCCTCTGAGTTGATCAGATAAAAGACCTAAGCAGAAGGTCCAGCTTGTTCTTTACCTTTTCCTGTAAAAATTTTGAATAGCAACTGTAAGCTAATGCTTAGTGAGTAAACAGATATTCATGAATGCATGTAAAATATGAGGCGAAAGTGCCTAAAAAGGCTGTTATGCTTGCTTGCTTGCTTGCTTGCTTTTGCTTAATACCCAGAAAGAACGCTGCACAATTGAGACATTTCACGCAGAACGGAGATGCCACCACTATGGGTTTACCGCTGACAGATGATCAATCTGTGATGCGGGGCTAGCTACCCGCATAATGCTCAAGGGATAGTGGTGAACATCAGAATTGCTTGCTCGCTAATATAATGCTTATGAGATGCACAAAGAAACGCTAAAACAAGGTTTGCTGTATAGTATGCAGAACAATAAACAGATAGCAGATAAATATGCATATTAATAGATCAAATGTAAGATCCGGCTAAGCTGGGCATCACCTGTACCACAGTGTTCGCCTTCACTCACAAAAGTCTATTGAATTCCAAAGAAGTCACATAGAAGCAATTTATGTCTCAATTTCATATAAAACATGTAAACAAGAATAACTGTTACTCACAGTACTGAAAATGCTTTGAAACGCTCTGAAATACTTGCTCGGGCTTATTTACGCTTTAAATTGCTTTATAATGCTTGCACTTGCTTATCTAGGCTCAATATAGACTGGCACTGGCTTTGACTCGCAACTGGGCTAAACGGCTTATGTATAATATCTGAAGTTCAATATTACAGAACATGTGCTAAATTAATATTGCTAGCTCAATATTCCAACATCTCTAAGCCATAACTTCTAGCTAAATATTTTGCTAATTATTTTGCTAATTTATGCGTTGTTCGTAAATTTTATTAATTAAATTCGAAATTTAGGGGCTGGATTCGAATTTGAGCATCAGACTCGAAGCCAGACTCGAATCTGTGTATCAAACTCGAAGCCAGATTCGAACAGGGGATTAGATTCGAAGCCTCATTCGAATCTGAAGCTAGATTCGAAGGCCATCTCGAATCTGGTGATTAGATTCGAATCTGGTGATTAGATTCGAATCTATGATTCGAATCTAGCCCTATTCGAGCCTGTTCTATCTATTTTCGAGTCTGTTCTACGTATTCTCGAGTTTGTTCATAAGCTACAGCTTTACACATGCATTTTCAAGCCTCAAATCCACAAATAATCTAAGTAATAAGCCTCGGTTTAGTTATATTATACATTATCTATCATATTCTAGCTAAAATTTATACGAAATTAGCTTTAAATTGCCTAAAAACAATAAACTCGAATTTTGTATTTCAAACCGAAAATGCAGAAGTCGAAAATGACATTTCTTACCTCAAATCCGAATCAAATCACACATGCAATTGCAGATCCGTGTAGTACTCTTCGAGTTCTTTCCGATGACGTATAGAACGCGAGATTTGGCCGGTCGGTTTGGGAGAAAAGCTAGAGAGAAGTTCAATTCTAGAGAGAGGAGCTCTGGAAAGGAATTTGGCTTGCAAAAATGAGAAAATGAGCTCTCAGCCCCTATTTATACCAAATCTCGAAATTACATCATTTTACGCAAATTGCTCAAAATTACTAAAAATAAAAATGCAAATAAAAAGCAAGGTGTTATAGTATGAGCCCACCACGCTTGCACTTCGTCCTCGAAGTACCTAAGGCTCAAACAGATGCGGGTATCGAATTCTCATGTCTTCCTCAGATTCCCAGGTCTGAGAAATTCCGTGAGAAGTCCTCCACTGCACCAACACCATTGCTATTTCTCTATTTCTCAACTTCTTCATCTTTGTCTCTAGAATGACTTCAGGCTCGTCACATTGCAGCTTCTCATTAATCTTATAAGTCAGATGATCGGCCCACTTTTCTCTGTCATCTTCTTTGCACTTCCTTAGTTGCGAAACGTGAAACACGGGGTGTATGTTGGACAGTTCGCTTGGCAAGTCCAACAGATAAGATTGAGTTCCAACACGCTCGGTGATCTTGAAAGGACCAATGAATCGTGGTGCTAACTTGCCACGCTTGCCGAATCTGAACACACCTTTCATCGGCGAGACTTTTAATACAACATAGTCGTCCTTCTGGAATTCTAAAGGTTTATGGCGTCGGTCGTGATACGATTTCTGTCGAGATTGAGCAGTTTCCAATCGTTGACGTATGATTCGGATCTTTTCATTTGTCTGCTGAAGTAGCTCGGGACCGGCGATTGGTGCTTCACCGGCTTCATGCCAACACGTAGGAGTTCGGCACTTGCGTCCGTATAAGGCTTCGAAAGGTGCGGCTTTGATGGATGAGTGGTTACTATTGTTATAAGAAAACTCTGCTAACGGCAAGTGGTCATCCCAACTACCGCTAAACTCAAGAACACATGCTCGCAGCATGTCTTCGAGTGTAAGAATTGTACGCTCACTCTGGCCATCAGGCTGTGGATGATACGCTGTGCTCATTCTGATCTTAGTGCCTAATCCATCTTGTAATGCAGTCCAGAACCTCGAAGTAAATCGGCTGTCGCGATCGGAAACAATAGACAGAGGCACTCCGTGTCGAGTAACGATCTCGTCTATATACAACTTGGCTAGTTTTTCAAGTGAATAGTTTTCGCGAATCGGAATGAAATGTGCGACTTTGGTTAGGCGATCCACGATAACCCATATTGCGTCGTGCTGTCTTCGTGTAGTCGGCAACTTCGTCACAAAGTCCATAGTTATGTGATCGAACTTCCACTCGGGGATCGGTAAGGGCTGAAGACTGCCGTAAGGCTGCTGATGCTCCGCTTTGACTAATCGGCATGTAACACAATTATCAACATATTGGCCTACGTCTCTTTTCATACCGGGCCACCAATATTCGGCTTTTAGATCGTTGTACATCTTGGTGCTGCCAGGATGTACCGAGAAGTTAGAACAGTGGGCTTCCGAAAGAATTTTCTGTCGAACATTACCAAATTTCGGAACCCAGACACGATTTTTGAAGAGCTTTAAGCCACGAGGGCTATCGGTTAAGAACTGAAGTTGCCCTTTCATGTCCTCAGAGTTGAGGTTTTCTTCTTTTAGGGCTTCGGCTTGAGAAACGAGAATTTCATCAATCAGAGTAGATGAAAACAAAGTATGAGTCAAGGTATAGAGACATTTAGCAGAGTAGGATTTACGACTCAATGCGTCGGCCACCACATTCGCTTTGCCAGGGTGATAAAGAATATCACAGTCATAGTCTTTGATGAGTTCCATGGAGCGTCGCTGGCGCATGTTGAGCTCCTTCTGGCTGAATATATACTTAAGGCTCTTGTGATCCGTATACAGCTGACATTTGGTGCCGTAGAGATAATGCCGCCATGTTTTCAACGCAAAAGTCACAGCAGCAAGTTCAAGGTCATGAGTCGGATGACTCTTTTCATGATCCTTAAGTTGGCGAGAAGCATATGCTATGACTCTGCCTCTTTGCATCAAAACACACCCAAGCCCTTGATATGAAGCATCGCTGAAGACCACAAAGTCTTCATTGCCTTCGGGTAAGGCCAAAATAGGTGCTTCGGTGAGTTTCTGTTTTAAAGTTTGGAATGCGTTCTCGTGAGCTTCTTCCCAAATAAAGGGAACATTCTTGCGAGTAAGAGATGTAAGAGGCATGGCTAGTTTTGAGAAGTCCTTAATGAATCGACGGTAGTAACTCGCCAATCCCAAGAAACTTCGGATCTCGGTAGCTGATTTGGGAACTTCCCAATTTTGAATGGCTTCTATCTTAGAAGGATCCACAGAGATTCCTTCACCAGATATCACATGACCAAGGAATTGTATCTGATAAGATACAAGATTTGCAAGTTAACGTTGAGCATGAAATTTAAGAAAAGATAAGCTTAAAAAAATGAATAAATCGAGATTGCAAGCACCTGTCGCAACCAAAATTCGCATTTAGAGAACTTGGCGTAAAGTCGCTCCTTGTGCAGCAACTCTAGCAGCTCTCTAAGGTGCACAGCATGCTCAGCTTCGGTTTTTGAGTAGATGAGAATATCGTCTATAAAGACGATAACGGACTTATCGAGCATTGGTCTACAAACGCGGTTCATCAGATCCATGAACGCCGCAGGAGCGTTTGTAAGGCCAAAGGGCATAACAAGAAACTCGTAATGCCCATATCTAGTACGGAAAGCCGTTTTAGGGACGTCTTCTTCATGAACTTTGAGCTGATGATACCCAGATCTAAGATCGATCTTTGAGAAGTAACTGGCTCCCTGAAGCTGGTCGAAAAGATCGTCTATTCTGGGCAATGGATATTTGTTCTTTATTGTTACCTTGTTCAACTCCCTATAATCAATGCACATCCGGAGAGTCCCATCTTTCTTCTTAACGAATAAAACAGGAGCTCCCCAGGGAGATGAACTTGGTCGTATGAGTCCCTTGTCAAGCAATTCTTGCAATTGCTTCATCATTTCTTGCATCTCAGCAGGTGCAAGTCTATACGGGGCTCGAGCAATTGGTGCCGCGCCGGGCACTAAATCAATTCTGAACTCCACCTGACGGTCTGGTGGGAGTCCAGAGATGTCCTCGGGAAAGACATCTGGAAATTCAGAGGCTATCGGTACCTCGGCTAAAGTTTTCTTTTCAGACTTAGCATCTATTGCATATGCTAAGTATGACACGCAACCCTTAGCTATATGTTTCCTAGCTTTGACTACAGAAATTAAACATAAGTCACCTTTCTTTCTGTCACCATAGATGCAGATACTGCGGCCATCCGGTGTAGTGAGCTTTATCAACTTCTTCTTGCAGACAATGTTGGCGTCATGATGATCAAGCCAATCCATACCGACGATGACGTCGAATTCGTGAAAGTCCATAGGAATGAGGTCAAGTTGGAACGTGCAATTATCTAACAGAATTATGCAGTCGCGGTAAATTTTATCGGTGGACACGCACACGTTACTGGCCGTTTCGATATCAAATATAACAGGCAGAGTTGTCGGAGTAATTCCAAGCTTAGATGCAAATGCACTTGATATAAAAGAGCGATTGGCTCCTGAATCGAAAATAACTCTAGCAGGGATAGAGTTAACAAGAAACGTACCAGATACCACATCTGGTATTTCCTTCGCTTGCTCGGCTGTTATTTGGAATGCGCGATTCTGACTCCTAGTTGGCTCGTTACGGCGACTAGAACCTCCACGCGATGCGCTATGTCGGGCTGGTTGATTTTGTCTTTGCTGTTGTTGTTGATGTTGTTGCTGAGGTCGGTATTGCTGCTGCTGCAATCGCGGATGATGCTCTGCACTCGGGTAAATCATGCTGAACGGATGCGTACATGCATGCTCATTATGTCCACGGCGTAAACAGTTGTTGCAAACTTTAACTCTGTTAGGACATTCTTCACTGCTATGTCCTATTTCGTTGCACACATAGCACCTTACATCATTGGGGTTACAACGCCAAATGTGTGACTTCTGGCAGCGGCGACACTGCCTCGGCTCAGAATGTACCGCATAAGATCGAGTTTGCTGTGCCGTAGGCGAGCTGAACTGTCGGTACTGAAACTGCTGTGGCTGAGAATATCTAGATGAAGATCCAGAATAGCTTCCGGTGCGCGATTTCTTGGGCGGTGATGGACATGTCGGGTTAATAGAGGAAGTAGGAACTCCTCCAGCTCGAATAAAATCCTGCTCGAGAATTCGAGCAGCTTCAACACAGTCAGCATAGTTGGTATATCCCCGGTGCTTCAAGAACTTCTGATATTCAGGATGCAGACCCATCAGAAAACGGTCGATCTTTCGCTCCTCCGTAGCAACCTGGTAGTCAGACAGTAGGCTAAGTCGAGTAAATTCAATCTCATACTCAGTCACCGATTTGGTTCCCTGAGTAAGAGACATCAGCTTCTCTTCCAAACGCTTCTTTTCATCAGCTGGGCAGTACTGACGAAAGAAAATAACCTTAAATTCATCCCAAGATAGGGACTTAATCCAGTTGGCTCCGTGCATGTTTTCCTGAGATCTCCACCACATAACAGCGCCACCCTCGAACAGTGTAGTAGCAAAGCTGACCTTGGATGCTTCAGCACAGTCGCTGATGAGAAATATTCGCTCAATGCCAGTGATCCACTCGAGCGCTTCAATCGAGTTTGCAGCACCCTTGAAGGGTTGAGCTCCACAAGCTTTGAAGTAACGGAAATTGCAGCCCTTCGGAGGGACTACAGGGGCTTCCTCCTCGTCGGCGTCATCATTTCGGCGTCCAGTGTCTTCATGCTGCTGTTTCCTACGTTCTTCTCTACGCTTAGTTTCGGCTTCATCACGAGCACGAAACTGATCTTGTAAGAACTTAGCTTGACGCTCATTGTTCTCGTTAAGCATTGTTTGCATTATTTGCATGATCTGTTCAGGAGTGAGTCCACCTCCAGCTCCTTCACCAGATCCAGACATGTTCTGAAATTATATAAATAATACTTGCATAAGAATAGGCATAACTCCTATTCTACCCCATTTCCCAATTCCTAAAGCAAAGTCAAAGCCTATCTCAGGTCAAGTTAAAGCCTAGACATTCGAAGCTAATATCTTTGCTTAAAAGTTTGAGTCCAAGTGTTATTGCTAACACTTGAATCCCTCAAACTAATGCTCTGATACCATCCTGTCACATCCTTGCTTTAAAACATGCTTGCTTATCCCAGGAATAATAATAAATGCATAAAGCTAAATAAAATATTACAATCAGTCATGCACTACACGTGCTACAAGGTTACAGTACTAAGTTGCTAAAAACATCACAACATAAATAAAAGTAGCTACCCAGAACCCAAGGCATCATAAAGCTATACCACAAACTGAAAGTGAGCTAAGTCCTCTGAGTTGATCAGATAAAAGACCTAAGCAGAAGGTCCAGCTTGTTCTTTACCTTTTCCTGTAAAAATTTTGAATAGCAACTGTAAGCTAATGCTTAGTGAGTAAACAGATATTCATGAATGCATGTAAAATATGAGGCGAAAGTGCCTAAAAAGGCTGTTATGCTTGCTTGCTTGCTTGCTCATTTGCTTAATACCCAGAAAGAACGCTGCACAATTGAGACATTTCACGCAGAACGGAGATGCCACCACTATGGGTTTACCGCTGACAGATGATCAATCTGTAATGCGGGGCTAGCTACCCGCATAATGCTCAAGGGATAGTGGTGAACATCAGAATTGCTTGCTCGCTAATATAATGCTTATGAGATGCACAAAGAAACGCTAAAACAAGGTTTGCTGTATAGTATGCAGAACAATAAACAGATAGTAGATAAATATGCATATTAATAGATCAAATGTAAGATCCGGCTAAGCTGGGCATCACCTGTACCACAGTGTTCGCCTTCACTCACAAAAGTCTATTGAATTCCAAAGAAGTCACATAGAAGCAATTTATGTCTCAATTTCATATAAAACATGTAAACAAGAATAACTGTTACTCACAGTACTGAAAATGCTTTGAAACGCTCTGAAATACTTGCTCGGGCTTATTTACGCTTTAAATTGCTTTATAATGCTTGCACTTGCTTATCTAGGCTCAATATAGACTGGCACTGGCTTTGACTCGCAACTGGGCTAAACGGCTTATGTATAATATCTGAAGTTCAATATTACAGAACATGTGCTAAATTAATATTGCTAGCTCAATATTCCAACATCTCTAAGCCATAACTTCTAGCTAAATATTTTGCTAATTATTTTGCTAATTTATGCGTTGTTCGTAAATTTTATTAATTAAATTCGAAATTTAGGGGCTGGATTCGAATTTGAGCATCAGACTCGAAGCCAGACTCGAATCTGTGTATCAAACTCGAAGCCAGATTCGAACAGGGGATTAGATTCGAAGCCTCATTCGAATCTGAAGCTAGATTCGAAGGCCATCTCGAATCTGGTGATTAGATTCGAATCTGGTGATTAGATTCGAATCTAGCGAATCTAGCTATTCGAGCCTGTTCTATCTATTTTCGAGTCTGTTCTACGTATTCTCGAGTTTGTTCATAAGCTACAGCTTTACACATGCATTTTCAAGCCTCAAATCCACAAATAATCTAAGTAATAAGCCTCGGTTTAGTTATATTATACATTATCTATCATATTCTAGCTAAAATTTATACGAAATTAGCTTTAAATTGCCTAAAAACAATAAACTCGAATTTTGTATTTCAAACCGAAAATGCAGAAGTCGAAAATGACATTTCTTACCTCAAATCCGAATCAAATCACACATGCAATTGCAGATCCGTGTAGTACTCTTCGAGTTCTTTCCGATGACGTATAGAACGCGAGATTTGGCCGGTCGGTTTGGGAGAAAAGCTAGAGAGAAGTTCAATTCTAGAGAGAGGAGCTCTGGAAAGGAATTTGGCTTGCAAAAATGAGAAAATGAGCTCTCAGCCCCTATTTATACCAAATCTCGAAATTTCATCATTTTACGCAAATTGCTCAAAATTACTAAAAATAAAAATGCAAATAAAAAGCAAGGTGTTATAACAATCAGTCCCTAGACTTTGATATTTCATCAATCAAAAACATATTCTAACAATTATAATCAAACCTGTTTATGCATTTGAAGGTTGAATTTAAGGCCTGTTATATGCCTTATTGAAACCTGAAAATGATTTGCAATATCAGTCTAAAGCTGTTCTATATGTTGCATGTGTTGCAACTAAGACAGTTTGTCCAAGCTGCTCTGTCTGCTGAACAGGCTGGACATAAACTGTCTACGCTGCTCTACACTGTTGAGCAGCTTGGGCAATTTTAAAGTGTTCTGTTCTTTGTGAACAGAACCTGTTCTTTGTGAACAGGCTAAACACTTTATGGAATATGTTTCCAAGTCATCATGTATTGTTTTTGACTACAAGATCAGTTTACAAAGTCGAAGACAAAGTGGAAAACAGAACTGCTCAGCCTGCCCAAGCTGTTCTGTAACATGAAGACAAAAGGTTATTTGAAAAAGGGTGACAGACCTTTTTCTTATATCAAAATAGGCCTTTAAAAGGAAGAAAGACGCAAAGTTGACATTCCTAAATTAGTTAAAGGCAATGCAACAGTAGACAAAGTAAAAAGACAAAAGTTTTGCACATGTGAAGACAAGTCTGCTTTTCAGAAAAGTGTAGAAAAGGTTATGTTGTCTTTTCAACAAGACTTCTCCTTTTTCATTCCGTCCAATGAAGATGTTTCTCTTAGATCCTCTGAGTGAGTATAAAAGGAAGCTTCTAAGGACAGAAAGATGTGTGAAGAAAGCTAAGTGCTGAAACCAAGAGTGAACGTGCAAGTGTGATTTTCATGCATGCAAGCCGTCTGTGTAAACCAGCATCTGTGTGTCTAAGCTGTTTTACATAAGTTGTTCCCTTAAGTCTTGTAAACACAGTGAGTGCTTCTTAGTGAGTGTATTCATTGTATTCTAGTTTGAGTTTGTCTTAGACTAGTGAACATACTGTTGTATCTGTCATCTCAGCTTGAACTATTCCGCATTCAAGCTTGTTTGTAATTAACAAATTGTTGATAATACATACAAACATTGAGAAAATAGTGTGTAGTTTTTAAATAGATGTATTCACCCCCCCTCTACAGCTTAAAGCTATATACTTTGGGAACCTCTCGGGACCTACAACTGGTATCAGAGCAGTTTAGAGTGTGTGTCATTCTAGATCTCTCATTCTCCCAAGTTTCCATCGACAACAGTGCTGCAAATTCTTCTTACTATGACAATGGCTCTATGGGCAAACCTCCAAATTTAAATATCACAACTTCTCTGGTTGAGTGCCAGATGATGCTCTATTTAGAGAATCTGGATGTACAACTGCCAGAGATAGTGATGGAGGGTCCTATGTGCCAACCTCGTTACTACCATAACTCCGCGGTTGAAGGAGCTGCTCCTTGAAATCAAGGACCTTTGAGAAAGCTTTAAAGACTCAATGGTCTGATGAAGACAAGAGAACTGGTGGCTCTGGATGCAAGGCCCAGAAACAATCTGGTCATTTCTCTTCCTGATGATGTGTTCAAAAGTTTTTGAGAAAATGAAGACAGCAAAGAAATGTGGGATACTTTGTGTACTGTCTATGATGGACCCACAATCACACTGACAACAGGATCAACAATCTGTTAGACAGTATGAAAACTTTTCCTTTGCTAAACCAAAGAGACTCTCACTGAAACCTACACCAGGTTAACTGCTTTAGTGAATGATCTCAAAGCTGTTGGGATCACTAAGGACAGTCTCACCCTGGTGAATAAATTTCTGGACATTCTACCTGAAGAGTGGAACTACTTCTCAACAATTCTAAGGAACTCAGGTACTATCAGAAGTATGGATCTAGTCAATCTGTATGGATCCTTACTGAATGATGAACAATCAAGGCAACAAAAGAGAAATGCTTTGGAGATGTCCAAAAGAGGTGCAGCCTTTGTGGCTAATGTGA
>JAANYP010005938.1:0-28698 GCA_020465985.1 Centrapalus pauciflorus
CACAGCGTCCCCTCCAAAAGCGTATCCAGCGTACCCCACATAGGCAAGGGTATTTTCGTAATTACAGCGACCATTCACATTGCTTAATTCACCATTCACATTAATTGATCATTCACATTAGTTAATTGATCATTCACATTACTTAATTGATCATTCACAACACTTATTTAACTATTTATATACTTCTTGTACACTTATTTGATCATTCACATTACTTAATTAACCATTCACATTACTTAATTGATCATTCACATTACATATATGATCATTCACATTACTTAATGGACCATTCACATTATTTAAATGACCATTCACATTATTTAATTGATCATTCACATTACTTAATTAATCATTCACATTACATAATTGACCATTCATATTACTTAATTGACCATTCACATTACCTAAATGATCATTCACATTACTTAATTAACCATTCACATTACTTAATTGATCATTCACATTACTTAAATGATCATTCACATTATTTAATTGATCATTCACATTACTTAATTGACCATTCACATTACTTAAATGAGCATTCACATTAATTAATTAACCATTCACATTACTTAATTGACCATTCACATTACTTAAATAATCATTCGCATTATTTAATTGATCATTCACATTACTTAATTACAGTATTTATTTCATCATTCACAATAATTATTGGACTTTTACACTTCTTCTACACTTATTTGATCATTCACAACACTTATTTAATCATTCACAATAATTATTTGATCATTCACACTTTTTTTAAACTTATTATAAATGATCAAATAATTAATGTGAATGATCAAATAAATACTATGAATGGTCAAATAATTCTTTTGAATGATCAAATAAGTGTTGTGAATGATCAAATAAGTGTAGAAGAATTGTGAATGATCATATAAGTGTTGTGAATGATCATAAAAGTGTTGTGAATGATCAAATAAACGTAGAAGACGTGTGAATGGTCAAGTAATTATTGTGAATGGTAAATAAGTGTATAAGAACTGTAAAGTGTCAAATAATTATTGTGAATGGTCAAATAATTCATGTGACGATCAAATAAGTGTTGTGAATGATCAATTAAGTAATGTGAATGGTCAATTAAGTAATGTGAATGATCAATTAAGTAATATGAATGATCAATTAATTATAAAAGAAGTGTAAATTGTTAAATAATTATTGTGAATGATCAAATAAGTGTAAAAAATTGTAAATAGTCAAATAATTCTTGTGAATGATCAAATAAGTGTTGTAAATGAACAATTAAATAATATGAATGATCAAATAAGTAATGTGAATGATCATTTAAGTAATGTAATGGTCAATTAAGTAATGTGAATGATCATTTAAGTAATGTGAATAGTCAATTAAGTAATGTGAATGATCAATTAGTCAAATAATTATTATGAATGATCAAATAAGTGTAAAAAAATTGTAAATAGTCAAATAATTCTTGTGAATGATCAAATAAGTGTTGTGAATGAATAATTAAGTAATGTGAATGATCAATTAACTAATGTGAATGGTGATTTAAGCAATGTGAATGGTCGCTGCAATTACGAAAATACCCTTCCAGCTTAAAAAAAAGGCGGAGGCGCATGGAGTTTCATTTTTTGATCACAACCATTGATTTATTTAATCTTGTGGCTTTGGATGGGTACCCTTGGTACACTGCATTTTTAAAGGGACTCTTTTGAACCTAAATCTATATATATATATATATATATATATATATATATATATATATATATATATATATATATATATATATATATATATATATAGAATATGGTTCGAGAGAGTACCACCCAAATGCAGCGCACCAGAAGGTACCACCTTTAAAATAACTTTTTTAAAATTTTTTTTTCATAAACATGTTTTAATTAACATTATGAAGATCGTATGTAAATTTCACATACATTCACATCTCCTAGCTCCTAAAATATGATGTGAACACACACTTACATAATTTTGAAGACATGTGAACATGCATTTATTTGATGTGTGTTTTCATGCACTTAGAGTGTTCGGATTTGCGTGAAATTCACATATGATCTGTGTAATGTTAATTAGAACATGTTCATGAAAAAAATTTTCAAAAAAATTATTTTTAAGGGTGGTACCTTCTGGTGCGCTGCATTAGAGGTGGTACTCACTTGAACCTAAATCTATATATATATATATATATATATATATATATATATATATATATATATATATATATATATATATATATATATATATATATATATATATATATATATATATATAGGGTTAGATTCGCATGAGATCCCCTCTATTTTGTGAGAATGTGATAATCACTCTAAAATGTGTGCATCTAATGTAAAAATTGTGCATTTGTTACAAAAACTAATACATTTGATAAATTTATACGTTTCATGTAAACATTTACAAATCTAATGATATATTTGTTCACATTATTTATGTAACATCCCGATTTTGAGATAGGTACGTGGAATTATTTCATTGGTTTAATTGTTTAATTTGGGACCCGGAGATATAAAATTGTATTTTGGGGTATCGGGATCGGAATTTTGGGTATCGGACCGAGTTAAACCCAAAACGTATATATATGTTGCTTCCTTTGTTTCTTCAAATCATTTCAAAAGCCAGGACTAAAGTTGGAGTGTGTGTATGTGTGTGTTTGAATTCCAGCAACAAGAAATTGAAGTTCCAGTTGTGAATTGAGTTCCTGATTAGCATCATCTTCTTCAAATTCTTGCAACCGAAGCCAAGTGAGTATTAGGCTTCAAATTCGTGGGTTGATTGTTATTGATTCCAAGTAATTGATTGAATTAAGTTTAGATATATTTTTAAGTAAATTCGAGCTTATAATCGTGATTAGAATCGAACTGAAATCGAGTTTGGGGATTAAATCCCTGGTCTGTGAAAAACAGAGCATTCTGGTTCTGTTCGTCCGTGAGCGCGACCGCGATCACCTGATCGCGGGCCGCGATGTTTTTGAGATGATCGCAGGCGGTTTGAGCCCGAGCTCGGACCGCGATGTGAGCTCGGCCGAGTTTGAGGTCAGCGCGGCCGAGACCGCGATAGAGTCAGTGCGGCCGCGATTGGTTGAGTTCGGCCGCGATGCGGCTAGGGTTTGAGTCGAGTTTTCGGGTTCTGTGAGTCGTGTATTTGGGTCCTTGGGGTCTCGAGATTTGTTGAGAATTGTGTATAGAGTTGTTGGGCTGAGTTTGTGATGTTGAGATTGTGTTATTGTGATTTCAGGGTCTCGTGTTGACAGGGTAGGGAAAGGGCAGGGAACCGAGACTTAGTTTATCTAGCTGAGCAGGTGAGTTTGCATGTTTTTCTGAGATACTTGTACGATTATTTATTTGTACTTGCATGATCTTTTATTGAGCTTCTTTTACGAGATTATTACGAGCTTTCTTACGAGCTTTTATTGAGACACTATCATGGATGTATACTGTGTTTATTGTGAACTGTGTTTTACTATATGAGATTTGGGACACACGAGCTATCAAGTTACTAAACCGTACGGCTGGGCAGGGGTCGGGTCGCTCCCGATTCCCTTTTGAGTCCTGACGACTGCTATGTGCGGTCTAGGGATTTGGGTACGTGGATTCGTCCACACGAGTTGAGTACCTATTTGAGTATCATGTGGGATCTCATATACTTGTTCAGTAGAGAACGCTGAACGTTTTATTATTGAGCTTACTTTTTATTGAGATTTATAATCGTACACTAACCCTTGCATTCTCACCAGCGTTAGCTGACCCAGTGTGTGTTGTTGTGTATAATCCAGGTGACCGGACTGCTAGTAGGCCTGCTGCACCAAAGTAGGTTTACATTCTGTGATTGAGGAGTTAGCTACCCGCGTAGAGGTAGTTACATTTTGCGGACTGTTTATATACTTCGGATAGGTTGTGTAATATTCAGGGACTTCCGTGACTGTTTCTTGTGTAAAATAATGTTTTAAATTATCGAGTTTTCCGCGTGTACGTATGGGAATAGTGTAGAGATTATTATATTATATCTTTGCTGACGTGGTAATTAGGTGGCATTGTGAATTAGTCTGAGGGTGTTACAAGCTTGGTATCAGAGCCTAGGTTTAAGAGATTAAGTATCTAGTGGATGCTTAAGCTTAAACCCTAGAGTCTAGATCCTTGGATTGTAATCCGAAGTAGAGTATTAGGTGATGAACGAGTAGTGTGTAGAGTTTTGTAGAGTTGATTTGTGTTATTATCTTATTGTGTAGGTTGTTATGGACCGTCAGGGCAGCGGGCCTCAGGGGGATGACCATAGGGATGATGAGCCTGTGCGTAGATCTGACTTGTATTCTGTGATAGGTCAGATATTAGATGAGCGTTTTCCGGGTCAGAGCATGGGTAGGGGTCGAGGTGCGGTGCCTCCGCCCGAGGGAGGCCAGAGTTCTGGAGCTGGTGCTTCTTCTTTTAGCCAGCCATCGCGAGGGTCCTTTAAGGACTTCATGACGGGTCGCCCTTCCGAGTTCTTTGGTGGAGTTGGTGCCTCGAAGGCACTGGATTGGTTGAGAGAGGTCGAGGCAGCATTTCGTATAGCTCATGTGGATAGAGCAGATAGAGTGAGTTATGCTTCCTACCTTCTGAAGGGAGGGGCATTGAGATGGTGGAGTTCGGTTGTCAGTGCTCGTGGAGTTGATGAGGCCTATCTGATGTCTTGGGAGGAGTTCCGTACAGAGTTCGAGCTGCAGTATTGTCCGTTGGACACGAGGAGAGAGTTGGAGCGAGAGTTCATTCATCTGCAGCAGGGATCCAGATCCGTCCAGGAGTATATTGATGTGTTTAATGATAGAGCTCAGTTTGCGCCGCATCAGGTAGCTACAGAGGACCGAAAGGTCAATATGTTCATCGAGGGTTTGAGGCCAGACATTAGAGAGTTTGTGGGGATGTTGCGTGACCCCACCTTTTCATCAGCGATGGAGTATGCCCGCCGCCGAGAGCGGGAGATCGAGAGACAGCGAGAGCAGTCAGCTCCCCAGAGACAGCGTATCGAGCCATCGGGCCAAGGTCAGAGTTCTGGATCTTCGAGGTTTTATCGGGAGAGCCGTCAGGGTGGGTATTCTGAGCAGCAGGGACAGAGTTCAGGGGCCCAGCGAGATCAGGGCCGGGATGATAGACAGTCGGATGCTAGTCAGGGTCAGGGTCGGGGTGGTGAGAGGCAGCAGGGGCAGCGACAGCAGGGTCAGGGTCAGGGTCAGAGACAGAGCCAGAGCCAGGGGAGTGTTGGGAGGGGATCTCGGGATTCTGGGAGCCGAGTTGAGAGTTCAGCGTCTGTTGAGAGAGATTGTCAGCGGTGCCATCACCGTCATGCAGGGTCGTGTGCCCGGGAGCACCTTCGTTGTTTTAGATGTGGCCAGCATGGTCACACAGCTGTTGCATGTACCTCCCAGGAGTCTCTTTGCTTCCGATGCGGGAAGCCGGGTCACATGTCTCGGGATTGTCCGAACCCGAGCGCGGGTTTTCCAGGATCGAGTTCGAGCGGGGCTGGGCCGTCAGGGTCATCTTCGGCACCTCGGGGAGGAGGAGCACCGAGGGCTCGTGGCAGGGTCTTTCAGGCTACTGCTGAGGAGGCGCGCGAGTCGCCTGATGTTGTGTCTGGTACGTTTATCCTTAATGGATTGCGTGCCTTTATTTTATTTGATTCGGGATCTGATCGTTCATATGTATCCGCCTCCTTCTGTGATTATTTTGCTATCCCTTCATTTGAGTTATCTGTGCCTGTTATTGTTGAGCGTGTTGATGGTAGTGCTGTGTTAGTGAGCCGCGTTTATAGAGATTGTGCATTAGAGATAGATGGCCATCAGTTTTCCATAGACTTGATGCCTATGGCGATTAGTAGTTTTGATGCCATTATTGGCATGGATTGGCTGACAGTGCGTCAGGCAGATATCTTCTGTTCTAAGAAGATGATCCGCATTCCCGTCTCCGAGTCAGAGTCAGCAGTCGTGTATGGCGAGAGGCGCAGGGGAGAGATGAGTATTGTATCGATGGCGCAGGCGCAGAGGTATGTGGCGAAGGGGTGTGCCACTTACTTAGCTTATGTGGTAGATTCGAGGAAAGAGAAGAGGGAGGTCAGTGATGTGCCGGTGGTTAGAGATTTCCCCGATGTGTTCCCAGATGAGCTGCCTGGTCTGCCGCCGGACCGGCAGGTTGAGTTTAGGATCGACCTAGTTCCCGGGGCCGTTCCTATTGCGCGTACGCCGTATCGGTTAGCTCCTACCGAGATGCGCGAGATGATGACGCAGTTGCAAGATTTGCTAGATCGAGGGTTTATTCGCCCCAGTTCTTCGCCGTGGGGAGCCCCAGTATTATTCGTGAAGAAGAAGGACGGGACGATGCGCATGTGTATTGATTATAGAGAGCTTAATAGGGTAACGGTGAGGAACCGTTATCCCTTGCCGAGGATTGATGATCTCTTTGATCAGCTTCAGGGGGCGAGTTTCTTCTCGAAGATTGATCTGCGTTCAGGGTATCATCAGCTGCGAGTTAGAGACGAGGACGTGCGTAAGACTGCGTTTAGGACCAGATATGGTCATTATGAGTTCTTAGTCATGCCGTTCGGGCTGACTAATGCCCCAACAGCATTTATGGACCTGATGAATAGGGTCTGCAGGCCGATGCTCGATCGTTTCGTGATTGTGTTTATTGATGATATTCTGATCTACTCGAGGAGCAGCGAGGAGCATGGCCAGCATCTGAGAGAGGTCTTGAGTACTTTGCAGCGAGAGAGGCTATACGCCAAGTTTTCGAAGTGCGAGTTCTGGCTTCGAGAGGTGCAGTTCTTAGGGCACGTGGTGACGAGCGAGGGCGTTAAAGTGGATCCAGCAAAGGTCGAGGCGATCATGATTTGGGGTCAGCCCACGTCTGTATCTGAGGTTCGTAGTTTCTTAGGTTTGGCTGGATATTATCGGCGGTTTATAGAGAATTTTTCGCGAATCGCTGTGCCGTTGACGATGTTGATTAGGCAGTCAGTGCCATTTGTGTGGGCTGAGGAGCAGGAGAGTGCTTTTTTAGAGTTGAAGAATCGGTTGTGTAGGGCCCCGATTCTAGCATTGCCAGAGGGTTCTGAGGATTTTGCTGTGTATTGCGATGCTTCCTTCACTGGGTTGGGATGTGTGTTGATGCAGAGAGGTAAGGTGATTGCTTATGCCTCGAGACAGCTTCGGAGTTATGAGTTGAGTCGGCCCGTGCATGATCTAGAGTTGGACGCCATAGTCTTTGCCTTGAAGATATGGCGGCATTATCTATATGGGACGAGATTTACAGTGTTTACCGATCATAAGAGTTTGCAATATTTGTTCAGTCAGAAGGAGCTGAACATGAGACAGAGACGTAGTATGGAGCTCTTGAAGGATTATGATTGTGACATCCAGTACCACCCGGGGAAGGCTAACGTGGTGGCAGACGCTTTGAGCAGGAGATCCTATGAGCAGACGGTTGTATCCAGAGCTTCTCGATTAGAGGTCACGTCGACCTTGATTGATAGTCTGCGGTTAGCTCAGGAGGAGGGTTTGAGAAGCAAGAATGTTCAGAGAGAGAGATTAGCTGGTCAGCTGGAGTTATTGAGCAGAGACGATAGAGGTTTGATGGCTCTCCGTGGTCGAGTATGGGTCCCCAGAGTAGGTGGTTTGAGACAGCTGATTCTAGATGATTCCCATAAGTCTCGATTGTCGATCCATCCGGGTAGCACGAAGATGTACAGAGATCTGCGAGTTCATTATTGGTGGCCAGGGATGAAGAGGGATGTAGGGAAGTATGTGGAGGCGTGTATGACGTGTTTGAGAGTTAAGAGTGAGCATCAGAAGCCGCATGGCAGACTTCAGCCGCTAGAGATTCCAGAGTGGAAGTGGTATGATATCACCATGGACTTCATAGTGAGACTCCCGCGGACTGTTCGTGGGAATGATATGATCTGGGTTATTGTTGATCGGCTTACGAAGAGTGCCCACTTCTTGGCCGTTCGTGGGACTATTACGATGGATCAGTTGGCGCGCCTCTACATCAGCGAGATTGTTGCGAGACATGGAGTTCCGAGATCTATTACGTCTGACCGAGATAGCCGATTTGTATCGCGATTCTGGCAGAGCTTCCAGAGAGAGTTGGGCACCCGAGTTCAGTTGAGTACGGCTTATCATCCGCAGACAGGGGGTCAGACAGAGCGAACTAATCAGACTCTGGAGGATATGCTGCGGGCTTGTGTGATTGATTTTGGGGGTAGCTGGGATCTTCATTTGCCGCTTGTCGAGTTTGCGTATAATAACAGCTACCATGCATCCATCGGCATGCCTCCATTCGAGGCTCTCTATGGGCGTAAGTGTTTGACTCCGGTGTGTTGGGGAGAGGTTGGGGAGCGTCCTATCGGCGGACCAGAGGTTCTTCAGGAGACTAGCGACAAGGTCGCTATGATTCAGCAGCGGATTAGGACAGCTCAGAGTCGCCAGAAGAGTTATGCAGATCGCCGGATGTCTGAGTTAGAGTTTCAGGTCGGAGACTCCGTGATGCTTAAAGTCTCACCCTGGAAGGGTATTATTCGATTTCGTAGGCGAGGTAAGTTGGGACCGCGTTATATTGGGCCATTCGAGGTTATCGAGAGGATCGGGGATCAGGCTTATCGTCTAGATTTGCCTTCAGAGTTGTCGGGAGTGCATAATGCTTTTCATATTAGTCATCTTCGTAAGTGTTTGGCCCGTGATGATCAGCGAGTACCGTTATCTGAGATTGAGGTCGATGATAGACTTCAATATGCCGAGCAGCCTGAGGCAGTGACAGATCGGAAAGTGAAGAGGTTGCGTAATAAAGAGGTGGCGTTAGTGTTGGTGCAATGGAAGCACCATAAGGGTACCAGCACCACATGGGAGCCAGAGTTAGAGATGCGCAACCGTTATCCTCACCTCTTCGCTTCGAGCTAGATTCTGAGGACAGAATCTTTATAAGGAGGGAGGACTTGTAACATCCCGATTTTGAGGTAGGTACGTGGAATTATTTCATTGGTTTAATTGTTTAATTTGGGACCCGGAGATATAAAATTGTATTTTGGGGTATCGGGATCGGAATTTTGGGTATCGGACCGAGTTAAACCCAAAACGTATATATATGTTGCTTCCTTTGTTTCTTCAAATCATTTCAAAAGCCAGGACTAAAGTTGGAGTGTGTGTATGTGTGTGTTTGAATTCCAGCAACAAGAAATTGAAGTTCCAGTTGTGAATTGAGTTCCTGATTAGCATCATCTTCTTCAAATTCTTGCAACCGAAGCCAAGTGAGTATTAGGCTTCAAATTCGTGGGTTGATTGTTATTGATTCCAAGTAATTGATTGAATTAAGTTTAGATATATTTTTGAGTAAATTCGAGCTTATAATCGTGATTAAAATCGAGCTGAAATCGAGTTTGGGGATTAAATCCCTGGTCTGTGAAAAACAGAGCATTCTGGTTCTGTTCGTCCGTGAGCGCGACCGCGATCACCTGATCGCGGGCCGCGATGTTCTTGAGATGATCGCAGGCGGTTTGAGCCCGAGCTCGGACCGCGATGTGAGCTCGGCCGAGTTTGAGGTCAGCGCGGCCGAGACCGCGATAGAGTCAGTGCGGCCGCGATTGGTTGAGTTCGGCCGCGATGCGGCTAGGGTTTGAGTCGGGTTTTCGGGTTCTGTGAGTCGTGTATTTGGGTCCTTGGGGTCTCGAGATTTGTTGAGAATTGTGTATAGAGTTGTTGGGCTGAGTTTGTGATGTTGAGATTGTGTTATTGTGATTTCAGGGTCTCGTGTTGACAGGGTAGGGAAAGGGCAGGGAACCGAGACTTAGTTTATCTAGCTGAGCAGGTGAGTTTGCATGTTTTTCTGAGATACTTGTACGATTATTTATTTGTACTTGCATGATCTTTTATTGAGCTTCTTTTACGAGATTATTACGAGCTTTCTTACGAGCTTTTATTGAGACACTATCATGCATGTATACTGTGTTTATTGTGAACTGTGTTTTACTATATGAGATTTGGGACACACGAGCTATCGAGTTACTAAACCGTACGGCTGGGCAGGGGTCGGGTCGCTCCCGATTCCCTTTTGAGTCCTGACGACTGCTATGTGCGGTCTAGGGATTTGGGTACGTGGATTCGTCCACACGAGTTGAGTACCTATTTGAGTATCATGTGGGATCTCATATACTTGTTCAGTAGAGAACGCTGAACGTTTTATTATTGAGCTTACTTTTTATTGAGATTTATAATCGTACACTAACCCTTGCATTCTCACCAGCGTTAGCTGACCCAGTGTGTGTTGTTGTGTATAATCCAGGTGACCGGACTGCTAGTAGGCCTGCTGCACCAAAGTAGGTTTACATTCTGTGATTGAGGAGTTAGCTACCCGCGTAGAGGTAGTTACATTTTGCGGACTGTTTATATACTTCGGATAGGTTGTGTAATATTCAGGGACTTCCGTGACTGTTTCTTGTGTAAAATAATGTTTTAAATTATCGAGTTTTCCGCGTGTACGTATGGGAATAGTGTAGAGATTATTATATTATATCTTTGCTGACGTGGTAATTAGGTGGCATTGTGAATTATTCTGAGGGTGTTACAATTTACGAATTTGTGCATTTTATAAAATTTGTGCATTTAACGTTCAAATTTGTGTATTTAGTGTAATGTAATAAATTTAAGTTTTAAAGGTAATTATAATGTTAGGTTATCATATTTATTAATATTAAATACCAATAATGATTTGCAGTTAAAATTTTAATTTTTAACTTTGTGCATTTGATACACATTTGTGTATTTTGGAGTGATTCTCACAATTTCACGGAATAGAGGGGTATTACCAAAACCCAACCATATATATATATATATATATATATATATATATATATATATATATATATATATATATATATATATATATATATATATATATATATTATAATTTCTAAGAAAATTGGTTGTTATTATATAATTTTAATTGTTTTTAATTATAGAATTAATAATTGGCTTAAAGCATTATTTTAGTATAAAAATAAATTTATAACCCATACTAGTCTACTCTATTATAAAAGTGAAACGGAAAACAAAGTGATTCAGTTTATGTTTGTGACGTGTCATACACTTTTTTATTGTGTTTTGAGAAAAGCGATGAAATATGAACCGTTGGATTAGAATAATTAATGTTATCAAGGTGTGGTTGGTGACATATCCTACTCCCAACCAAAACCCCCCGACCCCACCCCTTCTTACACACCCTCTTGTACGGTCAATTCACTTTTCAATGAAAAAACCCGAAAACCCGACTAAAATGATGCGGATTTTTTTCGAACCCGATTATTTTAAACATTGATGAAATTTATAATATCTGCCCGGGTGGATCCGTTTACACCCCATGTTGACTCTATTTTCATCATATATGATTATGTTTACTAATCATTAACCCATCATTTTCAATCTATTTCTACCCAATAATAAATGATTATGTTTACTAATGATTAACTCATCATCTTCAATTTATTTCTACCACATACTAATGATTAACTTTCTACCCCATAAGATTCTTTATTAATTTATAAAAAAAACTTAATATTAAAATACATTAAAATTTAGGGATAATTGCAAAAAAAATAACTAACTTGTACAAACGAATTTATTACATAAAATATTATGGCAATAGTCGATTCTTGTGCATTTTTTTCCATTCTTTTGCAGGTCTACAATGTCCCGCAAGACTTGGCATTGGATGCCCCTCTTGCAAATCAACCTTCATAAAATGATTTCCATGAACAAATGCAATTGCTATTGATTGATTTAGTTCTGGCGCCAGTGGCTTTTTCCAAAGCGGAAAAATGTGTAACTGGTTGGATTTGTTAAAAAGCAAACAATTCAATTGTACGTGTTCGCAATCAATACACCACTATCAGGCATTGTCATCTAGTGGTGCAAAACCGTTATGGTAATAATCGAGAGAACGTTCCACAACAGCGTAGTACCTATCACCCATACAAACTTGATATCCATTTGAATTGCTGCGCAACTCCTCCAATAATTCACGACGAATATCTCGCTATTCATCTTGAGGTCGACCAAGAGCAACAACTATTGCTCGAAAACCACAATTTCCATCACCAACAACATCTTCTATTCCAGTGACATACGGTTGAAAAAATGATAGAATTTCCCAAAGGGCGGGATGTGTATAAGAATTTCCGTGTGTGTGGTGGTTCGCCATGAATATATTGACCATACATTGAGACCGCTGGATCCTAACATTTATAAAAAAATAAGATTAATTTAATGGATAATATAGAAACAAAAAAAGATAAATTATTTATAAATGTTATCTGCTCATGATTAAAGTATTGACTGTGCGACGGTGGTTGGTAGTCATTAATTAAACTATTCCAAAATGGATCATAAGGAAAAGTTTCGTATTCACCATATGTTGGATTCGGAACCTCATACATCGTTGGTTTCTCGTTCAAGTCAAATAGATTCGGAACCTCATACATTGTTGGTTGCTCGTTCAAGTCAAATGGATCTGACGTATATGTTGAGCAACTGTGTCTGCGAGCCTCTACAGGTGAGATATCATGCTCCGCTGAACGTGTTTCCATTTGGTAGATATTTGTTGCTCATTCGGTTCAAATGACATTGGTCGATAGGTAGAGCAACTATGTCTACGACTTTCTTGCGGTATAGGAGCCTGCGGTGGTATACCTTGTTTACTTTTGTTGGATTTTAATGTTGGCCGACCACGAATGCTCTTTTGGATTGAAGGTTCGCCAACAAGTGCATACTCAAAAATTGACTTAAGTTTTTGCAGCATGTCTAACTTCTTTCCTCTTGTTGGTTGCTTGTTGAACATTTCTTTAAATTCCATTATCTCATCATCACAACAAATATCGTCATTTTCTATAGTATTCTGCGGTGAAAGATCAAGCTTCCTCCAAAAGACATCTATTGAGTCTAATGGTATACACTCACCTGCATTGAATATTGAGTAATTTTATTTGTAATATTTAAAAAATAACATATACGTGTAGTTGAGTATACTAACTCGAATTCGAATAAACAGAAAGCATGCAAGCACATGGTAACCCACAACTGTTACGAAGTGGGCAACCACAATTCGAGGAGCCCAACTCTAAACGTTTTGATCTTTGAAGCTCTCCTAATATTATATCCAAAGCTTAGTTTGAAACAAAACCATGTAGTAATCTGAAACACAACAAAATAAAGAAATAAATAAGTGCATAATAATAATTTAAAAAATATAATTAATAATATGAAATACCCGAAACAGAACAATTTGTGCTGATTATAACGAAAAATTCGGCTTTTTTCGAAGCTCTCATTGATTGATGTTACTTGTTACTGCACGATTTCACTAATCGTATTCACAAATTTATCTAGATTCAAATTTGATGAGTCCAAGTATTTTTTTAGCTTGGCATGTTGACTCTCAACTCTATTGGTTGTGTGGTTTTCGAAGTTAAGAGACTGATCAACCCACAGAGACACAAACATTTCTTTGTATCTCTTTAACCAATTCTGCTCTACATACTTTAAAACACCTGAAAAATAAATCAAGTAAACAAATACGTTCATAAATAATAATATAAAGGTTATGATTTAGAAATATAAATAACAAGAACAAATGGCTGGATATTTTACCAACATTGACTGAAGTCGTTTGTAGTTTTCCAAGTATGCTATCGATGTTGGAGACTCCACTAGTAATTTCCACAATGCTTTAAAAGATTCCCAAGCGTGTTGTGATTTGATAGTTGGTTTACAATGCTTCATAATGTTTTGCTCAACATGTCATCTACAAAGTAGTCGGGTAGCATTGGGAAACACTTGTTCGTATGCATTCATGACTGCCAACTCTCTATCTGTGATTATAACACGTGGGTGCATACACTCCTCGAGCGTCAACTTTAAACAGTTTAACGCCCAAGTATAATTGGCCTCCTTTTCTCTATGCATAAAGACAAAGGCTATTGAGAATGTCTTTTGGGTTGACGTTACGCCGACAATTTCAACAAACGACTTATTATATTTGTTCGTTTTGTACGTGGCGTCTATTATCAACACGTGTGGAAATGCACACCATATTTTCCACGATGTTGGGTGCACAAAAAATAGATTTTCTAGCTCATTTGAATCACTTGTCGTGAACTCAAAGACATAATCATTAGCATGCAGTTGAGACATTAAAACATGCATTGGAGTTCTTCCTGCTTGCTCGGCCATGTGAATCTTATGTTGTGTATTGTATATCGTTTTAAGCGTCGACACATTGTTTTTATTTTCCTTCTTCAGTGTTGACAGGATATCACGTGGCGCCACGTTCTTCATTGTTGAATCTCCCACCAAGCGAGTCTCGTTATCAGATAACCGTCTTTCAGATAGATGACCCTCCATATATTGTGCAGGTGGATGATTATGTTCATAACATATTACCTTAATCATCCACTGGTTATACTGTCTTGAATATTTTCCTTGTAGTTCAAATTTACAATTATTCTTTTTGCTTCCGGTTGCTCTACTTGTAGCTATAGATTTATACGTCCCACATCGATCACAAATAAGTATGACTCGATATATGAAGCCGTTCGTATATGTCTTTGATCGTTTAGTGACAATGACAAAACCAATAGGGCGTGCTGTGTTTCATACCCACTCCATCAACTCCTCACGTGAATTAACATCTAATAATTAGGCTTTAGGGATTCGGGTTTAGGGTTTATGTATAAATGTACAAACATGAAAATAACTAAACATATATAAATATAATTTAAACATATATAAACATGAAAATAATTAGAAAGTAACCTGATCAGTGTAGAAAGCTCATGTTTAGAACGAATATTCATCATCTACGGTAGATAAGTTGATTTCATGAAATTAGACATCTCTGTATAAAAAAACGTAAAAAATAATTAGAATATTACACAACTATAAAAACAATTAGAATATTACACAACTATAAAAACAATTAGAATATTACACAACTATAAAAATAATTAGAATATTACACAACTATAATAATAATTAGAATGTAACAATACATAAAAATTTAATATCTGATTTGATATTAAAAATACATAAAAATCTAATTTGAAAAAAAATTTGATTTGATATTAAAAATACATAAAAAATCTTATTTAAAAAATGTTGATTCAATGCTAAAAATATGATTTAAACTTTTAAAGTAACAAATACATAAAAATTTGATTTAAAAACCCTAAACCTGAACTATCCCTAAACCTGAACTATCCCTCTCCCTCTCACTCTCACTTTCACTGCTCAAAACCCTAAACCTGAACTATCCCTCCCCAACTCCTCAATGTGCCGCCTCCCCCTCTCGGATGCTATCTCGGATCTCTCTCGGATGCTCTCCCTCTCGGATGCTATCTCGGATGCTCTCCCTCTCGGATGCTATCTCGGATGCTCGGATGCTCTCCCTCGTCGTTGCCGCCTCTCCCTCTCTCACTTCGGCTGCTGCCGCTTCTCCCTCTCTCTCACGCTCTCTCTCACAGCCACGCCTCCACCTCATCGGCACCGGCGATGAGAGTCACGACCTCTCTCTCTATCATGCCGCCGCCGCTCCCTCTCTCTCACTCTCTCACAGCCACGCCGTCGCCACCGCCTCATCGTCCACCACCACCCAGGTAAGAACAAGTCTCTCTCTCTCTCTCAGCCACGCCACCGCCACCGGCTCATCGGCCGCCACCACACAATAGCGGCGACGGAAATGTAATTTTCAATAAGTTTGTTAAGATTTGTACGAATGGTGAGAACTGATTTGGATTAAACAGATTAGTTAAATTAAGTTGTTTGTTTATATGTATAAAACTAGTTCTGATTTATGTTGGTTGAAGTGTTTTGTTGGTTATTCAATTTTGATTGGAAGTTGAAATTAATAAAAATCTGTGTAAAAGTTATTGGTTATTGAAAACCTAAAAAACTGATGAGTAGTTGACATGAATGATAAAAATATTGCATTTTCTATTGGCTAAAAGAAATTAAATAATTATAAAAATCTGATTTTTAATAATATGGTAATGATGATGGGGTAGAAATATATAATATGGCGTGAGAATAGTAGCACCCTATCCGTCCGGATAATCCGATTAAAACACCAATTAAAATCTACTTATCTTTTTCATAATAATAACAATTTTATTAATATTTATATCATATAATAATAAGTATTTTTTTGTACACATATATAAAATTGTTAGTCAAATTTATAATTGTTTTCTTTATGATTTTATTTATTTTTTTACCCGTTTTTTGTTTCAGTCGCTATAAATTTTACTCGTTTAGGTTTAACAATGATCACGAAATAAAATTTAATCGTTTAATTATACGTTTGTTATAAATGAGTTTTCTGAATCCCTGTGGTTTTTTCCGCCTACTCGACGGAGATTCACTATAAGGTCCCACGGTTATCTTAAACGGGGACAGGATGACCAATCCCCACCCCATCTCTACTTCTCCGATCCTATCTAAAAGTAAGTAATTGTAATTCAACTCCTTTTACTTTTCTTCGTTTACAATTTTTTTTCCTTCATTATTTATTAGAAAAAACATAGGATTTTCTAAGGTTAGTATTAAAAAATAATTATATGTTATAGTTTTATCAGTTTATGTTTTTAATATATTTTTATCATCTTAGTTTTTATGTTATTTTTTCTTGAGGTTGTAAAATTTGTTACTGATAACATGTTTTAGTTAAAAATTATGACATGTTTTAGTTTATACGGTTTATTATGAAAAAAGCCAACATGTTTTCACGTTTTTTACGTTTTCGTCCATTCATGTTATTTTAATCTATAAAAAACCTCAAGTTATTTTTTTCTTTTTGGTTTAGTGAAATTTGGACAATCAACTATATCAGGTTGTATTAAAAAAACGTGAAAACATGGAGGTTCACAAATTATAACCGAGGTCTAATGTCCAAATTTCAATAAATAAATAAAAAATAACATGAGGTTTTTTATAGAAAAAAATAACATGGAGGGACGAAAACGCAAAAAACGTGAAAACATGTTGATTTTTTTCATAATAAACCCTAGTTTATATTTATATTGAAAAAAAATCATTACTTTTTGGTTTTTTGTCATCAATTTGGTCCTGAAACAATCAACTACATCAGGTTGTATTAAATATTTTTAACATTTTAATTTTGTTAATAGAAAAAAACATCATTTTAGTTCTTTATGTTATTTTAATTTTTTTAAGGTTAAAAATAAAATAATAATTACATTTTATTTGTTTGGTTTTTAATATTTTTTTTATCATTTTAGTTCTTATGTTATTTTTTTATTGAAGTTGTGAAATTTGTTACCAATAACATGTTCTGAATAAAAACTAAGATCATATTTTAGTTTATATTTTATATTGAAAAACTATCATGTTTTTTATTTTTTATATCAATTTGGTTACTGAGACGTTCTTTACCATGCTAAATCCCTTATAAAATCCGTATATTTAGACACAAGCAAAACAATTAAGTCATTGTTAAAAAATGATGACTTTTGGTCAATATTAAAGTTAAAAAAGACAGTGTAAATGCGATTCGAAATATTTGAATTACTGATTCAAATATATCATTTTGAATCAAAATTTCATAGATTTTGACTCACCAATTATTATTATCCTAAGAAAAAAATTTTGATTCTTGCATATGCAATTCAATTTTTTCATACGAATATGATAATTTCTAAATAATAAAGCTCGATTTTAAATGCAAAACAAGGCTCCATTGATATTTATAAAAAAAACCAGGCTCTGTTTCATTACTAATATGCTCATACTGGTATGAAAAAATAAGGGCTTGTTTGTTTTTTATTTCACTTTTGTCTATTTGAGCTCTTTTGTCTGATTCGGTCAGACAATTGACAATGAAATCTGTTTGTTTTTTCAATTTCAATCAGACGTCTGATGTCTGACCTTCCTATATTCAAAACAGATTTGAAAATTGTATTTTGTCTAAATCTATTATCTAAAACAAATTGATATATTGTATGTAAAAAGACATTCTATTATATTAAAAAACAAACAATATTATCTAAACAGATTTTAGACTTTGTTTTAACATCTTATCTTATCAAACAGACGGTAAAAAATGTTTATACATCAAAATCTAAAAAGCAAACGGACCCTAAGTACATGTATTATACCTGCAATAAAAAATATAGATGTACTATATCAATAACTTTTAAAAAGTATATTGTTATTGTATGACTTTAACCCAATGAATTATGTGATGTAAACCAATTCATTGACGAAAGTACATAAATATTAAACATGATTTACACTTTAGTTTCTAAACGCTTGATAAACATAGAAGTATCATCACAACTAAAAAACAAACACTACTTAAAATCAAACCCAACACAAAATTGAGATAAAAAGCTCAAATTTTCTTCAAATCCCAAAATAAAAAAGCGAAACTATGTTTGTTTTTATGATATGTTTCGTGTGTGGTTTTTTTTTTTTTTTTTTTTTTTTTCACGATGTTCATGTGTTTATTGTATGAGTTAGAGCATGTGTTAAAGTAATCGGAAAAGCCTATGTAGGCCTACAAAGAAAGACACAACGTTTATATTGCATGTAATATCGTGGACTCGTGGAGTCTTATTCTCAGTTTCGGTATAAGTCTAATATAGTGATGGATTTAAAAGATTGATTTTACAAGATTACTTTGTTAGAAAAAAATTAAATTATAAAGTATCACTGTCGATATTTATCAGTTCAGTAGACATCTCATCAAAGCCGGTCCTAAGAAATGTCAACACGGATACTTGTCCATGGCCTATTTAAAAAAGAGCTCTCATACTTAGGTATATTAACGAATAAAAGAGGTCATTGACTTGTAAAGTTTTTAATTTTAACATTATTTAACTTTAAGTTTAGTTATTGTTAAAATATCATTCTTGCTAGAATTTTGCTTATTTTAATTTTTAAATATACATATATATTTTAGGGTTAATATTGAAAAAATCCAATCAACTTTTCTCATTTGCTTAATTAAGTCCTTAAACTTTTTTTTTCAATTGTTTAAGTACCTAATCTATGTTTGTCTTATTCAAAATTATATATCTCTGACCGGCTATTGAATTGACTCGTAATATACAACTGATAAAACAAAAGGTTTAGGAATTTAATCGCAATATACGGAAAGATGGTGGGTTTAATCTAACATGAAAAAACTAAGGATACGTGTTTGGTAACCGGTCAAACAGGTCAAATATGCAATTTTGAATACGACAAAAATAACTTTGAGACTTAAAAAATAAGAAAAAAAGTTTAGACTTAGTCGCGAAAATAAAGAATCTTGATGAGATATTTTTAATATCAACCCTATATATTATTTTGTATGTTTTTAAGTTTTTGTTATAGGCCCTAAAAATGAGTGGAGTTGATCTTGCCTCCCATTTAACATTTATGGCCCCTGTGATCACGTGGATAGTTTATCTAACTTTGAAAAAGAATTAAATATCCAATCAGATAAGCAATTACAAATTATAATAATTTAAAGTTTTAACAAAATAAATAAGTTAAATTATCATACTATTTTGAATAGCTATGTTTTATCTAACTTGAAAAAGAGTTACATTTCCAATATACTTCAAATAGCCACTTTACTTTATAAAAATAACTTATAAAAATTTGGAATTTTTTTTTTGCCATATTTGTTTTCATGTTCATTTTATTTTTTTTTGGTGTCTGAGGTGTTTCAAATTTCAATTGGAAAAACACGAATACAAAATGAGAAAATTTTAGGGGGGTATATTGTAGTCCAAAATCAGACCATGCCGAATTGAGACCTGAAAAATTAGTAAATTTTAGAACTAAGAATTGGACCGAAATATATTGGTTCAGTTTCGTTCCAGTCTGGTCATAGTTTTTTCTAACTTTATATAATGAAAAAATAATATCAGACCAAATCAATCTAAGAACTTATTTTTTATGAATATCGTGGATAGAGAAAAAAAAAACTTGTCCAGTCCGGTCATAGTTTTTCCTAACTTTTATGATGAAAAAACCTTATGAATATCATGGATAGCGAACGCATTCGATCCTGTGTCGGTTTGATTTACCAGTTTGAATCGTTGAACACTCACCCCTTAAAATTTGATATGGCTAAAAAAATTTACACAATTATACATCCATGCATGTGAAACAATACAACTGATTCATTGATTATGTTTTTTACATAGTTGTAAAAACATTCAACAAAAGTAACGTATAAATCTAATCGAAATTAAAATAATAATTTTGCTTTATGTTTTATGAAGAGAAGTTTAGGATTCAAGTACTTTAATTAGGTCGTAGAAAACAAGAAAACAAGTTTGTGAATCAAAGAGAATGATGATGATCTCTATATCATTGCGTCTATCATTATTGATTTCACTAGATTCATTTATAACTGACGAAAATCTTTTTTACTGGAACCAGTTATCGTTGACTCTGTCAAATCAATAAATCAAAGAGAAGATAAAGATGTGTTCAATGAAGATTTTGAATGTAGAATACGGTGTTATGGCTATCCAAAACAAGATATCTGTTAAATTGATATTTTGCGATGATGGTGGATTGTTACCGATAAAGAATCGAAGTAGATAGTTCTTTTAGGGTTTGCGGTGGACGACTATGAAAATCGCAATGGAACAGCAACAGTTGTAGAAATATATCATGGTACGAATAGAAAATGTTATATAATTTAAAATGAATCGTATAAGAGAAGTCTAAGAGTGAAAACAAGGTAACCAGTTTCAAAGTTTTCATATAGTTTTCTGAACAACCCTTTGAAAATTGATGCTTTAAATCTTTAGAGGTTCTTTTTCAATGATCTAAAAAAAAGGTGAATTTTTAGATGGTATTTTAAAGAGTTAATTACAAAAAAAAATATCGTCATATTTTTTCTAAATTAGGTAACATAATGAATTTTTTTCAATTAAAAGATTATACCAATAAAAACACCAAATCTAAATAACTTGCCTAATGATTAGGTAACTGGTCATCATTAGAAAATGTCACGTCAGATTGTCTGATCCAATGATACGTCAAAAAATTGTTGCCCACCTTCAATTCTGGAATTACATAGAATGATGTGTTTTTATTAATATAATATCTTAATTAAAAAAATTAATATGTTATAGAAAAAAAAAACTTACAATATATTAACTTTATATGTAACTAGCCCTATTTTAAACTACCACGTTTATCAACTTCCATTTTTTACACGTATTTTATAAACAAGTATGTAAATTTTCAAGACTTCTGATTTTGGCAATGGATTTATTTCTTTTACAGAGAGTTTTCAAGAGTTTTAGGGCTTTTATTTTTAAAAAAGTTCTATTAAAAACTAAAAGTCGCGTTTGAAAAGAAAAAATAAAAGCTTTCATTTTCTAAAAAAAACTCTTTTATAAAACGTTATTAGAGGTGGGTTTGAAAAGCTCTGAAGCTTTTTATCAAACTTAATTACTTTTTTACCCTTCTATTAATTATAAACTACCATTTCTAATTTATATTAATGTCCTTTTATTTAATTTAATACTAAAGGTAAAGCTACAACTAATTTACCAAACACGTTCATAAAACCAAAAGCTCCGGTTCTTTTAAAAAGTTGCAGATCCCAAAGGCTCTCACTACTAAAAGCTCACTCTCTTTCAAAACCTTGAAGCTACAGCCAGTTTTGCAAAACATAACCCTCGTGTAAAATGAACGACAACAAATTGTCGTTTCCGTAACGTCGAAGCTAACAAAACAATGCATTCTTACTTCGAAGACCCAAATTTATTCATCTCACATCAAATAACATTCTAAACAAGTAAACATGAATTCTTTCCGAGAAATGATATACCAACGTTAATTCATATGCCTAAACATATGTAATTCATTCAATTGTTGACACATCAATTTCACTTTTTTTCTTTTTACATACTATTCGTTGATTTTAACATGTGTCATCGTCATATTAATAGACATATATTTAATTTAATATTTTAAGCGTATCAATCATTTTTCATCCTTCATTTATCAATGTTAAAAAAAATTGTGTATGGTACAAAAACCTAATTGGGGTAAAATAAATACATTTTCATATATAATGAAGGGTTTATTTAAAAAAACAACATTTTTCACATTTTTTATGTTTTCGTCCATCAATGTTATTTTTTTAGTGTAACATCCTCAAAGTTATTTTATTGTAATTGGGCTAATTAAGTGGAAAACTTATATATATATTTAAGTTGAATTTGGGCGATTATTATGTATTTGGATATTTAGCAAAGTTTGTTGCTATTTTTGAGAAAATTGAACTCAGAATCAATTTTGTGGATTATTATGAATTTAAAAGTTATTTATGATATATCTAAGATTAAATCAGTGTTTTATGAAACCGGATAAGCCGAGTGGTGAAATGTGCAAAATGACGAAAGTAGTATATAAAGGGCAGTAGGCTTCATTTTTCTAGTTTACACTCTCTCTCTACTCTATCTCTCTAGAAATTTTCTCTCTACATCTCTCTAAGATAAATCACAAACCGACCGTCGGATTTTCGAGAATTATACGTCATCGGAAAGGTATCGAGGAGTACAACAGTAATCTACAAACGGATTTCAGATTTCGTGCGAATTGAGGTAAGAATCGATCCTTTTTAAGTTATGGTTTCGGTTTTGAAGAACAAGAATCTCGAATCTATCATTTTATGCATATTTAAGCTTGTTTTTGATTGAAATATTGCTGGAGTATGAAAGTATATGCATAGTCGAATCGAATCTAGGTATTATACATGATATATTAGTGATTTTTGCCTTAGAAATGAAGGATTTAAGTTGAAATGATGAACATACTCGAATGGGTCAAGAACAGAGTCGAAATGCAAGAACAAACTCGAGTTTGGTGCTAGATTCGAAGGTGTACCATTAGATTCTAAGGGGAGGGCTTCGAATCTAGGCATAGATTCGAAGTGAGGTTCGAATCTACCCTAGATTCGAAGGGTAGTTCGAATCTGATGATAAGGGGTTCGAATCTGATGCATGGTTTCGAATCTAACCCATTAAATTCGAGTTTAATGCCTAAAATTGAGAAATATACTCTCTAAACTTGAGTATTTTGAATGGAACTTATAAACAACACATAAAATGGCAAGAATTATTCAAAGGACAAGTTGTGAACTTGAAATGGGTTTCAAACTTAGTTATGGGTTAAATTTGAATGTAGACCCGAAATGGGGGAAAACGTTGCAAAACTTACGAGACTTGATTTTTATGAGTTAAACGGATAATGATATGAGGAATTTGTTGTAATTGATATAACAGGTCCCTTGTGGTGTTGTTTAACCCACAGTGGGGTACTTGGTGGAATCCGGTTGAAAGGCCACGGAGAAATAATATTGGTTATCATTTATTTACGCACCCACTGTGAGTACCTTTGATTTTAGCATGTTTACATCTGCTTTATGTTTGCTAGGCCTGCTGAGGCATGTTGTTTCACTTTCGTTTGGCATTCTACTAACATGCGTATATATAATGATGCACATTCACATTTGTTGCATGTCCTTTCATTTGTTGTGCATCCTGTTGATGATGATGGACCTGTGTGGTCGCATCTGTACTCTGATGTTACTGTGCTATATGAGCCAAGAGTTTGACACCTCTATGGCCAGGATAGACAGTATGACATCCCCGATGGTATTTTTGCCTCAGTATGGTGGATTTCTTAATGCCGAGTGTCAACTCGAAGGGGCTGCGGGCCTAGGTTTGCGTACCTTGGGTGCGTGTGGAGTATACGGTATGTGTTACCGGGGTTACTCTGGGTGGCATCATAAAGATATGTTGAATGCGTAAAATCATATGGTATTCACTAAGCAATCGCTTACCCTTTTAGTTGTTGAATTTTTGCAGGAAAGGGAAGTCTACTGCTGGACCTTCTCGTTAGGCCATTTGAGAGTATTTGGAAGAAATTTGTTACTTAATCGGTACTTATGTTGTGGAATAAATGTTATAATATGTTTGGGATGATTGTAATAATTGTATTTGGATATGTAGACTTAGATATGGTACCTTGTAGCACCATAGGGTGTTTGACACTTTTGCACTGCTTTTATTTTATTTTTTTAATGCTTCCGCACTAAAATCTAGGTTATCAGATCATTATGTATTGTATGATGGTGATTAAATCCTGGGAGTTTGTAATTGGTAGTTGTTGTGGCAAGGGTGCCACACGAGATGGTATCAGAGCAGTTGTTTGAGATTCAAGTGTCCGTGAGGTCTTGATCTCAAACATTAGGTAATGATATGTAGTGGTTTAAGTAATGATCTGAACTAAGATAGGTTATGATCTAGTAATCATAGGAGATTGATTATCATACGGGACAAATGGATGGTGTCTTTAAATTTATGACATGTTACTAAACAAGTTATATATTTTGTATTTCAGAACATGTCTGGAGGAGGAATGACACCAGAAGAGACGAGAGAAATGATGCTAGCCATGATGGCTGAGCAAAATCGGATGATACAAGACCAGTTCCGGGCTCGAGATGAGGCCGAAGCTAAACGAAAAGAAGATAAGAGGAAGAATAAGGAAAGAGAGAGAAACAATGACGAACAAGATGACAATATTGGTTCATCTAATAAACCCAGAAGTTGTCGGTTTAAGGATTTTAAGGGAAATGGAGCAGTCGAGTTTAATGGACTGGGTGATGCTGTTGCTGCTTTGGAATGGATAACAGCCACAGAACGGACATTCCGAATCAGCGATTGTGCTGAGAAGGACATGGTCCGTTTCGCTACTGCCATGTTCACCAAAGACGCAATAATGTGGTGGAACTCGATGGTGAATGCATTAACAATGGAGAAGGTTGCTGTAATGACATGGGCTGAGTTTACCGAAATTTTCACTCAGCAGTACTGCCCGGCTGATGAGCGCCGAAGACTTGAAGCAAAGTTTATGACGCTAATTCAGGGGACTAAGTCTGTGTCCCAGTACGCTGTAGAGTTCACGAGGTTGAGTTTGTTCGCGCCTCATCAAGTGGATACTGAGGAGAGGAAAGTGACCCGATTTGAGGTAGGTCTTGATTTTGAAATCCGAAGAGTGATGAGCAACGTACGTTACCCCACATTTGCCAGTCTGCTGGAAGCTGCCAGAAATGTAGAACAAATCCTGATTATGTCAGGATATGTGATGGGGTCTGCTGCTGATGCTTCAACTAACCCAACTCAGCCTTCACCACCGAAACGACAGCGTGAAAGAAACTACTCCGGTTCTGTACGATCATCGCAGTACTCGCCGCAACAGTCATTCCGTCGACAGTCTAGTCCTTCGGGTCATGCTCGAGCGTACTCTATCAACACTGAGCCACAGTACTGCAATAAATGCCATTTGGAACATTTCGGCAAATGTACCAAGGGGCGTGCATGTTTTTGCTGTGGAGAACTGGGTCACTACCAAAATGAATGTCCAAGGAAGGGAGATGCTTGTTATAAGTGTGGTGTATGGGGACACTACAGTAGGAATTGCAGAAGGGATGATCCAACAGCTGCTGCTCCATCTACAACACGATCATCGGGAGGTTCAAGTGGTGGTTCAGTCAACCGCCGGAACCAGTCACAAAGGGGGCAGGCTAGTGCATTTCAGATTACCGCGGAAGAAGCTAGGGAAAACCCGGAGATGGATATGGGTACGTTTATGAGTTAAATTTTTGCTTGCATTAGTAATGTTTAATTCTGATATCAATAGGTCTTTTGTGTCTACTGTTTTGTGCAACGAATAGTCATGACACTGTTTAAGTTACTTGTTATAATTGACAAAGAAACTACTAGTAACACTCTAGCCAAATTTGATTGCTTATACCGTAACCGCACCTTAGAAATTGAAGATGTAGTCTTCGATTTGGATCATACTCCGATAGCATTTAGTGAATGTAACGTGATAGATGTAGGAGATGTCGACATTATGAATAAGAATGACAAATGTCAAAGAAGGACTGATGTTTGCTATAATTGTGGAAAAATGGGTCATTTTAGAAGAATACTTTAAGATTCTATACGTAACCTCATTAAAAGTTTATGATTCTAAAGATAACATGAACATGAGTATTAGGAAAAGTTGATACTATTATAAGTAAGATGATGATTATGAATAAGAATACATTAATGTATGAATAGGCATTTGATAAATAAGCTAAAGTGGATTTTAAAATTCTGAATTGGAAAAGATGTTTTGAATATCGTGAGAATAGTTTGTAATTGGAATCAAAGAACTTGTTTCAATATTGGTATATATATATATATATATATATATATATATATATATATATATATATATATATATATATATATATATATATATATATATATATATATATATATATATATATACGAACATTATATGAGGAAACTAGTTTAGAAATTTTGGGGAGAGTATACGAGGATATAATAATACAAGACTGGTGTCCATATGATATGAGATTTGGAATGTACAATGTGAAATATAAGTAAAATATGTATGAGAGTTGTAATTAATTAGGAAGGAAATATGATGATACATGAGGATAGTATATTTATTGATATGGTAATTGATCAATAAGAAGATTAAAGAGACTTTGGATAATGATGAAAATTTGCTTATACAGTAAAGAAAGGTCTAATACTACGATTCGGAATCTAAGGGAGAATCGGAGGTGGTCATGAGTTTTGTTTAAATTTTTGGTGTCGATTAATTAAATTGTAACTACTGCATTGGTGCAATCAATGTTAGTACTTTAGTCTAAGTTGTTGGTTGTGATAAGTGTTGAAATTGATTAATAACACAATAGTTAAAGTAAACCATGTGTATCATAATTATACTTTAGGGGTCGAAGAAGTAAGTTTATATTCTGGGGTTTTCCCAATAACTTACTGTTCATATTGGTATATATGACAGTATAATGTATTTTGGATTTAGGTAAAAGCTGAAAAGATCAATGGATTAGATAGGAATTTCATATAACATCAATTATCATGATAAAGTAAAGAAGGCGTCGTTTAAAATTCCGTACGCAAAGAAAAGTAGAAGTCCTACATGTTGGAAAGAAATCGAAGGAAACTCTGATGGTTATGTCCGTAATATCACAAAAAGATGTTACTATGGTGATAGTAATAAGACCGATCAGTTATAAGACAAATAATGGAGTGTAGTTGAAAGTATCACCGAAAAGGATTGAAACCGGATCTGTAAAAAGGGTACAAGTTGACACCGGGATGTGTTGGCACAACTAGAATAATAGAGAAGTTAGGAATCAGTCGAGTTATTTGGAATTTTTCCTAAAGGAAGTATTGAATTAACACATTGTGTTTTATGTGGAAGGCTGTATGAAATCCTTACAACTGGTGATGAAAATCGGTTGATTAAATCAAATTAGAATTCGAGAAAGGTTAGTATATGTTGAGAAACATGTATGTGTTTTAAATACTAACATCAGAAATTAAGGATCAAAAAAGATTAAATTAGGGTTAATACGTTGGAAGCATCACAAAGGGCAAACCATGCTTGGGAGATAAAAGCCGATATTTTGAATGAGTAAAGAAATCTGTTCAAATACAAGTAACTTCGAGGACGAAGTTGAGCGTGGTGGAGCCCATGCTGTAACATCCTCAAAGTTATTTTACTGAAATTGGGCTAATTAAGTGGAAAACGTATTTATATTTAAGTTGAATTTGGGTGATTATTATGTATTTGGATATTTAGCAAAGTTTGTTGCTATTTTTGAGAATATTGAACTCAGAATCAATTTTGTGGATTATTATGAATTTAAAAGTTATTTATGATATATCTAAGATTAAATCAGTGTTTTATGAAACCGGTTAAGTCGAGTGGTGAAATGTGCAAAATGACGAAAATAGTATATAAAGGGCAATAGGCTTCATTTTCTAGTTTACACTCTCTCTCTACTCTATCTCTCTAGAAGTTTTCTCTCTACATCTCTCTAAGATATATCACAAACTGACCGTCGGATTTTCGAGAATTATACGTCATCGAAAAGATATCGAGGAGTACAACAGCAATCTACGAACGGATTTTAGATTTCATACGAATTGAGGTAAGAATCGACCTTTTTAAGATTATGGTTTCGGTTTTGAAGAACACAATTTTCGAATCTATCATTTTATGCCGATTTAAGCTTGTTTTGCTTGAAATATTGCTGGAATATGAAAGTATATGCATAATAGAATCGAATCTAAGTATTATACATGAAATATTAGTGATTTTTACCTTAGAAATGAAGGATTTAAGTTGAAATGATGAACAGACTCGAATGGGTCAAGAACAGAGTCGAAATGCAAGAACAAACTCGAGTTTGGTGCTAGATTCGAAGGTGTACCATTAGATTCTAAGGGGAGGGCTTCGAATCTAGGCATAGACTCGAAGTAAGGTTCGAATCTACCCTAGATTCGAAGGGTAGTTCGAATCTGTTGGTATGGGGTTCGAATCTGATGCTATGGGTTCGAATCTGATGCATGATTTCGAATCTAACCCATTAAATTCGAGTTTAATGCCTAAAATTGAGAAATATACTCTCTAAACTCGTGTATTTTGAATGAAACTCATAAACAACATGTAGAATAACACGAGTTATATAAAGGATGATATATGAACTTGAAATGGGTTCAAACTTAGTTATAGTTCGAATTTGGATA